>NNCF01129706.1:64107-90527 GCA_002313205.1 Laupala kohalensis
ATATATATATATATATATGCGGTAGTGGTTCCCCTAATTTCATAGACGTGTGTATTGACAATGGTATTGGTGGTGGTGACAGGCGCGTTACCGATGTTTCGCGATGGTGGTGCTGGCGGCTGCGCGGAGTCGAAGGCGGCGAACGACATCTGTGAAGCTTAGTCACAGGGGCGCAATGCGCCGGCAGCGGCGGTGGCTGCAGCACTAGGGGCGCTAAGGCACTGAGGGAGTTGCAAAGGGAATGTGAGCCAGAGGGGGAGAGAGGGGAAGAGAGCTCTACAGCTGTGCAGTTATCGCTCTGCCGCTTACGCCTCCCCCCACCTCATCTCCCATCCGCGTGCCGAACAGCGTAACCACGCGATTGAAGATGAAGGGAAAAGCAGAGGGGAAAGCTGTTCCTAAGAGATTTGAGGATTGCTCAAACTCGAGATAAAAAATATTTATATACTACTATAATATTTGACGTGTCCAGAATATCTGGATGTGGTGTGTCCAGAAGCAATGGCAGACCTAAGAAAAAAATTTCCCAGAAGAAAAATTTCTCTAGGGAATAGTCTCGAGGTTATTTAACTCGTGGATCGGTATTACATTTCCTAAATGATATAGAAAAACAATTTTTCAATATAACTATTTATTTACTATGTACTCGTAGTTAAAATCACACGCACGCAAAATGAAAATTCATTGTACAAACCGTATTTCTAACAACGGTATTACATAGTTTATGTTTCCTCTTGTTTCTTACTTATACTGTTTTCCTCATTCCTTTCTTCTCTTCTTTCTCATGAAAGTTCTGAATTTACATATTACCCTACCATTTTATATGTAGCTCTTAAAATACATAATTTTTACGTATAGTCCAAAGAAGGTTTTACATTCTCTTAAAATGTTTAGGTTCTTCAAAATTCCATTACATCCATCCGAATTTTAGATATGTTTTCCTTTCTTCCCCTTACAACTCACAATCCCATAATTTGTGTTCAGAAATCTCTTTATTCTTTCCACGAATACAATTACTACTATGCACGTTTTATATCCTATACTCAAATTATTATCCAAAATAATTAATCAAATATTCATTTAAATTTATGCGATCAATTAAAGATACAAAAACTTTCGGAACTGAATAAAAAAATTTCGCCCTTTTTTCAAATTTAACGTTCGAAATATTTAAGTTTTACTTTATTTTCGAGCTTTGTGTCCAATGTATTTTCCATACGTGCAGTAAATTCTCTGCTAGTTCTTTTCCATGATTTTCATTTTTTAAAAAAAGTGGTTCGCCAATTTTCCTTCTCTTTTCAAAATTCTTCTGTATTTAATTTTTCGTATTTTAAAATTCTTCTGTAAATTAGTTTATTGTCCTCCACGTGGTCATGCGCAATTTGTAACTGCTTTTTTACAATAAAGTTTATTCTATTTTATTTCATTGGCGTTATAAACCTCCACTGGTAAAATACCAATTATCACCTATGCGTCAGTTGAAACACTCACCTAGTCACTATGCATATTGCTTAAACGGTGGATACTTTTTAGTTTCGTTTCGACATGTACATTAGTGATCCTAATAGACCCTTCCCCTTCTGATAAAACCATTCATCAATTATATTCTTCTTGTGAGGGTAAAAGAGTTGTAAAAATTAACGTTTTTCACCCTCCCCCAAATATAAGAGAATGTTTTACAATATAATAATATCGTCGGTTCACCAAAAATCTAAAATGTTGTCGTATGTCGACTAATGCAGTCTGCTCACTAATTAGTTGAATCTTGAGTAGTTCTAACTCTGGGCTAAGGAAAAGAGGTTTTCATCATGTATTGGAAGAAAAAAATGGAATTCTATCGTGGACTCTTTTTAAACCGTCCGATCTCCCTCGTCGTTGTTCTGTAGAATCTTTTGTATACACGTTAAAGTCCGAAAGCGACTGGGTTTGGAAAGCGAAAGGAAATGAAGAAACAATATTTCAATTCCCAAAATGTCCGAAAGTCTTTGAAATGCTTCTAAAATATTTTATGACCTAAATCTGACAAGGTCCTTTGGAGATCACATGGTCTCGCCGGAAGGTTGGGCAGATGTGACCAACAACACATTCCGTTCAATTTGACCTTGGGATAGACCAGATACTCGTTCTACAGCAGGCTGCGTTGGCCTGAGAATTAGTCTGAATGTTGAGGTATGAGTAAAAACACATGCCTCCAGGAAGATTTCAGTGCATTCATCCAGTCAGTTATTCAATAGAAGGACGCAGATATTTTAGCAACACAGAATGTACCAATTTAAAATGGGTTCTTTTCATCATTGGCCATCAGACTATCCATTAATAGATTCCATATCCAATTCCATCAGACATTTCTAAATTATGAAATACCTAGAAATTCTGATAACACGTTTCACCCTGAACTAATGTTTAATACACAATCCGAACGTGATTGATTCGCAGTTTTGATTGAAGTTTTGCCCTCCGAGGACCAAACATCTTTCTTGCCAAGCAACCCCAACGAGGAAGAAGCCCCTTAGGGACGGCGCAACCGATCACATGCTTTCCTTTCTCGTGACAGATGGCTTCGATGACGTTTCTGCGTTCCATGATTGTGATGAATGAAGAGCTTTTCATACGCTCAGACCCCAACGTCCACTTCAGTTTACATCGCCCTCTGCAGCGTCTCCTCTACCATCGGCTTCCGCCATTCGCTAAAAGATCGCTTTCTTCGAGAAAAAAGGGGACGGGTTTCAAAAAGGATGAAGGAAACTCCGCACGGTGGTAGCAGCAGTATAAGACGAAGATATTACAATTCTACTATTGAATGCTACTTTCGTGTCATTGGTCAGAAATGAAGTTTTTCTAGAAATGAAGTTCAGCGTAGAAGTATCAGAATTGAATGTTTCTTATGCTATTTCACAATTTCTTAATATTTCGATACTATATGGTACTGAAAATTTACCATATCAAATTTGGTAGGAAAGCTCAAACTTTTGTGTCTTTCAGAAAATTAAGACGTGAAGGAGTTTTCGCCGAGGAGGACAGGAGAATGAAAAATGAAAAAAAACTTAATTTAAGTGCATAATATACTTTTTTTTAATTCGTACATTTAAACACAATTAATACATGTTTACCATAATTTATATTATTTATAGTAGTAATATTTCTCTTTGTCGTCCCATTCGGATCCGTGTATTCCCCCGGAGTATTAATCGAATTTAAGCAATGATCATTTGTTAACATGATTTCTATTCTTCATTATCTAAAACAATTCTAAATTATTTAATTTTAAAAAGTAGAAATAACTCGTTATTGGTTTATATACGTATGTTAATGAATGAATTATCATTTTCACCCCCAAGATCATGCAGAGTACGTAGTTGAGTCGATTTCCAGTCCAGTGGATTACTATGTGAGTGATGACAATAATCAAATGATGTAAACTATAACAATCACACACTGTCCATGACATCGAATTCACCATTGTTTGCCATAATAAGTTAATAATTATATTGCGAAGGAGTTTTTATCACAATTGCCGAAATCATAGCAAAAGGAAATTTATGTTTTTTTAGAAGCGTTTCACTAGGTTTGTTTTCAAATATTATCTAAATCAAATACTACTGCTTCGAGGAAGTATATATTATCCTCAAACGAGTATACTTACTCACTCTATAATTCGTATTTTCCTTTCAATTTCATTTTATAAAATAATTCTTCTGTAAATACAATAATTCGTCGCTTTAGCTACGTACGACCACAGAAATAACTTCCAATGGTGTAACCAGGTAAGTACTTAGTAAATATTTTTCTATTATATTTCTTTTCCTTTCTGTTCACCTACTTTTCATCAGTTCCCATTGTAGAACGTTTCTTAACTAGTTCAATGTATTTTCTTTTCGTGGCAAAATTTGGATTACTGGACCTTCTCTTCCATTTAGCTACATTTCAGGATTTTTACATTGATTATTTATTTAGTCTCTTCGGCTATTTTTCTTACGAATAAAAATGGAAAATAAAACACAAGATATCAATTGCACAATGCATTGCGCAACCGTACTGAGAAGCTATTCACCTCCCATCACTGGATCTATCAGCATTCTTTCTGATATGATTCTTCTTTCTTTTTCTTCTCCTTCTCCTCTTCCTCTTCTCCTTCTCCTTCTTCTTCCATTTGAATCCTCATCCTCCACTGACTTCCACTTAGGTAATTTATTAACGAAAAACTAGTTTTCTCCTTTTTAGTCTGTAACGTTTATGAAGCATACACACGAGGGCGATGACCTATGAAAACTCATACTTCGGGAAACATATCGCTATGAACTGAAATATGTTATTACCCGACTTTTATATCAATAATTTTATAGAGGTAAAGTAAACAAAGGTCACAACACAACTTTGAAATAAAAACAGAAAGAAGATCATCGTGTAGCAACAGAAACTACAATTCATATCGTATTTTTCTCGCAGAATTGTATTTACAAAAATCTGAGATCATGTTCCGTGAATGACAATTTTCGGACTCAATTCTACTGTGGATTTCGTTGAAAGAGCGAAGGAAATATTACAATAACTTTTAAAAAGAAAATAATTAATACAGACATATATAACATCTCGTATCACTGGATTTTATCGCAGTTATCGATTTTATCGCCTAACACACACGAATTCTTCCAGTGGAGTAACTATCCAAGTCGGGGTCCCCGAGCAAAATGTAGCTTGAGGCCCCTTAGTAGTCGTTGTTTCAGTGTTTTAGAGTAGTTAATTTAAGAAATATATTCTATGAATTATGAAAGTAAAAAAATACAATATATCTCGATATCTGTTTAGTAATTTAATTTAATAATATTTATGTACTATATATTTTTCAATGCAGTAATTGTACAAAAATTCCAATGATACATTTATATTTTCATACGACGTACTTTCGTTTCAGCAAATGTTTAACTAACTAATTTAATCCGCTTCTTAAATCATTGTAACCTCATATTCGATGAGTAAAACACTTAAACCACGTAATGTCTGTATTCATAGAAATTCTCAAGTAATTTTTGACGAGCTTCAGTTTTGAAAATGACCGCGTTGCTGTCACAACTGTGACTGGCATAGTGAAAATAGCATGACAACTGTACACACATCCAAAAAGAAACTAACCGATATCGTAAAATGATCAATTAGTAAAAATTGAGCTTATGAAAAAAGTTCGTTGATTAATTATGTCTAGATCACGTAAAATAATATTTTTTTATAATAAAAATTATTTTGTTTGAATAATAAAGTTTTCTTCACAAACTTAAAAACCGTGAAGAAGAAAACCTATTATTTCCAGATGTAGGGGGCCCTTATCAGACTGGGGACTCCATGATAATGTCCAGGGGCACAGGTGCTAGTTACACCACCGAATTCTTCCATCACATTTCTCAATAAAACCGTTTTATGATATACGAATACCCTGTTATTCTTTTGAATGACCCAAGAATAGTTTCTTTAAAATCTATAAATATAAGTGTTGTCCAAAGCGAATGAGTGAGCGACGTATTAACTAATTCACTTACTCATCAACGCAGAGAAAAAAATATGTTAGGTTCTTGAAATTTTGATGGACTGCTGCTTCTAATTTTGTGTATAGGTTCACTATGAAAGGATTTTTTGAATACCAATTTTTAAAGGTTGAAATGAATGTTCTCAATTTCTCAACCCAAACACATATGGTAGGAATACATTTGAACTTATTACTTTGTTTTCACCACCAGTCCCGGATTTACGAAGAATCTAAACAAGTTACAGCTTATAGCTACTTACGTGGGGTTCTCAGAATGAAAAATAAGTCGGGATGTTCATTTCTGATATACTACGAAAAAACTCATACATACAACTACAGCTGCTATGATTGACACGCAACAGAAATACACTATTTAAAAATTACAATAGTGTTGCTGAATTAGAGATTTAATCAAGGCGAGTTGAGAATATATTACTAATTGTTATACTGGACAACGTCGCAGAGAAGTGATTACTTACCATTTTGACATGATATGATTGCTGTAAATAAGAATGTAATATAATATGTTATATTGTCGAATGTAATATAATAAATTATAAGAAACCCCTGCGATGACTATATTGGAGAGGGTTACCTAAACGCAAATAAATGAAAAATAGCAACAGTTGTTGCTTCGTTGTTATTTTGTGCGTTTTGTCCGAAAATGCCTAATGGTGTCCTGTCTCCTCACCCGCTGATTAAAATATCGCTGGTTAGCCCAATTATTTACCTTTAACCCATTTAACCCATTTCTTTTTTATATTAATAAAGATATTTATAATTATTTGTGGTTAGTGACGCATTTCTATACAAGTCCAGAAATATCGTAAGGGCAGATAATTTTTTTACCGGAAAACTAATTTTGTTTAAATGTCGATCCAGTTGCATTATTAAATTTGTTATAAATAAACATTCATTTTAATAGTAAAGTTACAGCTTAATACTTATTTCGCAAAGCTGCTTCTTAATTATATTTCAATTTAATAATTTGATAAATATATATTGTCACATGTAAATTCTTTAGATGCCGATTGAATCCGTAAACACAATACAAAATAACAACACACAAACAGTGGAAATTTGTTGACTAAGAAAGGTTGGGTATATAACGAGGTTTCAAACTTTCAATTGCTTAGGGCTTCATCAAAACTAATTCCGTCCCTCGTCACCAAAGAAACTGTTGTTTAGAAAATATAACTAATTATAATATATACTTGAAATAATGTTCTTTTTAAATATTCACGTGTATAATTGCTTTCCCTAGTAAAAACACAGGTAGTTACGTGATTTGCTAGTTATCAGAATGTCGTAGTTTCAGCACAGTTTATTGTGGCTGGTTAAACATCAACATCACATTTTAACATACTCCCTACTACTCGCAGACCAGTGGTGCTATATTACGCAGCGAAACTAAAATACAACTTCTTGTTTCACAATTCAAAGACTTAGTGAAAAGCACACTTCCTTGTGGTACACCACAATTTATGAAGGAAAGTCGTGATCTCACAAGCGTGACACCATATTTTGTGATATCGTTACCTGATCCAGTGAATTCATGAAATATGTTATCTCCACCATGGGATGAGTACCGCCCCTCTGCCGTCATAACCACCGCCGCCGCCACCCGTCATAAAACGCATTGTGCGCGCAGCCCGTGTGTAAAAAAGCGACCCTCTCCCCCTCCGTGAAGGGAGAGACCTCAAAGAACTAAAAAGCAAAAGAGCACGCACGCCTGACCGAGGTCACAGGAGAACGGAGAGCAGCGAGGTCCCTCTGAATGGGAGACGGAGAGAAACGAAGAACAGACCGCGCTCACGGGAGACGTATTCAATCTCAGTTGTATGGATAGAGGAGCTCAGGGGGACCGGTTCTCTTCCACCAAGACACTTCTTTACGTACCCACGGTAGGCACTTCTTCGTACTGTAGGTAAGTGACCTCGTGTGTCGCACTAAGATCCGTCTTGTGTTCCTTAAAACATATTTTACATTTCTATTCTTGAGTCGAATCTCATTTAAGCTGAAGCAATACAACAAACTTCTATAGAACTAGCTGACCAGTGCAAATAATTTACACTCAGATCTAAAGAACGAAAAATACAATTTTCATTCACGTGACATTTTCTACATATTTCCCATAGATATGTTTTAATTAATGAAATAAATCAAAGAAAAGATAACTGGTGAACACCACATCAAAGGATGGTGCATTTTTTAAATAATTCCCAGGTTTAGACGGAAATGTTTATGCTTCCTTAAAAAAAGTGGGGAGGGGGGCTGCTCCCCCCACACATACCCTAATCGCCGCCACAGAGTAAATGTAATAATATATTTATTTAGTTTTCAGTCCGAATACTGGTTTGAACTATCTCAAGGCAACTCCGGATTTCCTCTGACATGGTTGTACAAGGGAACTATTGTGATGACAGCGAATATAAAGCTAAGGATGCAATCCATTGGGGTTAGTCGTTGCCTTCCACAGGTACAACACATGATAGAAACAACCATAACCGGGATTCGAACTCAAACCTTTGGCTTCAGGGTAGTTCTCTGCCTCACACCAATTGATCCACCTGGGAATATGAATATTCACAAACGGAAAATGCGACAATTATATCATCAGAAGCCATAAATAGTTCAATGACGTCTATACGTTCAATACTAAGAAAAGCTAATTTTGTGAAATATCCGTTACATGAAAAAGTAATCGATTATATTGTTTGAAGTTTCAAAGCACTCTTCTTAATGATTATTGCAAGCAAAATGAAAAGTATGGTTAATATTTATGAATTTAAAAAAACAATTAAAATTGACTATGAAGATGGACACATTTGTCCACCATATTCCAATCGAGTTACGTGAGGTGGACAATCCACTGAACGTATAATATACTTGACCGAATCGGAGATGCAAAATTATATAAAGGCTGTGATGGATATTGTGTTCTAATACATAACCTAAAAACCAAAAAAAAAAAAGAATCCAAAGAATTCAAAAACCTTAACCATAAACTTTGTTTATTATTGTGTAAAGTGTATTTTCCTTCTGCCAGGAGTTTAAAGTAATTCGTAATTAAGTGGATATTGGTTTAATACCCACTTTAGGGTAAAATATATCATATATCAATCTTCAGTACCAAGTTCTCTTTGAATGTTGAAGAGACATACAAAAATTACATCAACAATGCAAATAAATGTTTGTTTTATTTGTGAAATGTTTCAAAATTTTGAATGTCAATTAATTGTTAAATAAATAATGAAAGACTTGCTCGGATGACAACGACGTACAAAGTGAACTCATGCTTTCTAACTACTCGTATAAAATCTGTAAAAATGTTTATTGTTAGTTAGTAAATTAGTTTATTGTCATCCACAGTTTGTACTGTTTTTTGACATACGCAGTTTGTGCTGTTTTTTGACAATAAAAATTTATTATTAGTTATTATAAAAAGAATTCAAAAAATACATATCATAGCGGGGTCGTACAATGAATCCTGTTTGCTTGCAGAGCTACCTGGGTGGCAATTTTTGAATAAGTACACTCACGAAAAGAATAATATAATACGAATCACTGTATTAAGAGCATTGGGCCAGACAAGTCGTGAGATGCAGGTAGGATTCCTGAACAGGGTATTGAAACTTTGATAAGAATGTGTCACTAAAAATTCACACATTCTATTTACAAAAAAGTTAGAAGGTAGGGGGTATAAGTGAAGAACAGTAGTTAACAAAATTATTGAGCAAGCAATTACACCAAAGGGCAAAGATATACATTAGTTTATTTAGCATGCTTAGTAGCAACCATAACTACGGAGATAGTGGAATTGGAGTTCTAAAGTGAGCGAAACGACACTAGATCATATCGCATTTATGGAGGAGATGGTTCAGTCTAATTACTATATGAAGTTGAAGAATAGTTAACGTTGCAATAACCCAAATTAGCTCAAAATTTCAGATTAGGATGTAGTCTTGGTACTTGAGGATAGTGGAACGAATATGCACAGCGATTTCTCGTTTAATGGAGATATCTTTCCCTTCCAATTTACTTCCCAAAACATATGGAAGAACTCGTCCAGTGACTGAACTTCGCTTCGAAAGAATTGTCCTCGCAGCGAAAGAATTGCAACGAGGAAATGGAGCGAAAGCGTGGCGTTGTCATATGCCTACAGCGGGGAGTGGTGTAGGGGGTTCTACCCACTCCAAATGGCATGTTGTTGTTCACAAAGGTTACTATATCCGGTAGAGAAGCTAACTTCAAGTAACCTCCTTGTTGCCAATAGTAAAAGATCAAGCTCTCTATCCGTCACAATTGACATATCAATTACTGCCGGTTCTACAAATCGGATGATGTTGGCGTCAGCAACCGAACGTAAACTCACTAACATTCTGCTGACACGATTAAAATGCTGACTTGTCTACAGCGAGGAAGAGTTGGCAGTCTCGCAATGCTGACATTGGCAAGTTCTGTTATTTCGCGAGTACTGTAAATTTCCTTCTACATGAATAAAAATTACCTCGGAATTTACTTAAATACAATATTCTAGTTTCCATAGCGCCACTCATTACCTTCACAAATATCATTTGGTGTAACAATACAAGTGTTTATACTAGTAAAACTGTTCTGGAACCCCCGGATAACACCACAGATTTCTGTGTATAATATATTTTCCTCTAACAGACATTTACAAATATTATATACTACGGATATATCAAACATCCATAATAATTCTCTATTTTACAGAGTTTGTCGTTTTGTTGTATAATTTCTTCTATTAAATAAACAGAAAGCAAAGAATTAAAGTATTTTCCCAAAAGATGATTACTTGGTTTATACCGGTTTTTCGATGTCTCCATGGTCAGGTGAATAGGTACAATGTTACATTTTTATGAAAAATATTCCAGTGTGAAACACTTTTGAAGTTGTATAAAGCATATCCAATCTAAGGGTGGGTTATGTGAAAAATAATAAGATAAGAATTGTTATTTAAACAAAGACAATTCATATACAAAGAAACCGAAATTAATTCTTTGACTTTGTGTTGCCCATATTCGAATTCGACCTGCAACAAGACAGTAATATATTCTGAAGATTACTTGTAATACAGACTGCTCCAAATTTGTGACAATTGATGTTGCAGTCACGAAGACGACACCTACGTTATGAAGATATCATTTCCAAGAGTCGAGTTTTTTCAATAATGTATATTAAAATAATGGGTGTAAATAGTATCAACATATGACTAAAGAAGCATTAAACCTGTAGTCAACGTAACATTACAGAACGCCTCATCTGTAAATTCACGCTAAAATAGAATAATTCGGAAGTATTCGAGCATATGTCTTTGTCTTTTATTGAAAGTGGGCCTATCATGAATTTTTATCACCGTAGTTTTGCTTTCTCCTGCTCACTGAAAATACGAACATACGAGTCTGAATTGTATTTCTATGTCTGATTTGTATGTCTGAAAATTTTACAAAAATTGTTAGAAAGAAAACATTTATGAGGTCTTAATTCAAGGGCTCAAGACCTTCATTACCATTTTTATTGCTATGTAATGAATACTGGTGATTACTAATCTGTACACAGGTAACATACATGAATTTAGAGTAGTCATAGTCACCTGAAAGCGAGAAGACCTTTGAAAAATATATTACATGCATGTATTTATAATATGACGTAATCAACGCTAACGCTAACAACAAGAATGCAATACACACGCGTTGAAAAGCCATCACCAGAGAGAACTCATTGACCAAAAGCCTCGGTGACACCGTAGAGAGGGTAGTATCAAGAGTGGTGGAACAGACCGAAGGGTGGAGGAGACGCCAGCGGCGGCTGTTATCGCAGGGCCGAGGGCCGCCCGACTCCCATGAGACGCAGGGCCTGTTAGAGCAGATAATGTTGCAGTGGCGGTGGCGGCGGCAGCAAGCAGAGACTCCGCGGACGCACGCGGCGTCCGATGACGGCAATCAAAGTTTATATGCAATCGTCTGCCTGCGTTGGGAGGAGGCCGCCTGCCCTTAAAGGACTTCTCCCCCGCGTCATCTCCCTCCCTTGCTCACCGTTCTTCTATCCTGCGGGTGTAGCGGGCGAGGGCGAAGCTGGTGGAGAGAGGACATCCCGAGAGGTCATGTCAAGTCTGCTCAAAACTTGGCACCTATCATCATCTCCAAATTTGGCAGCAAACAGACATCTCTGTTAGAAAGTAGTATTTCTTTTATTCCTCTTACGGCGTAAATAAACCATTATGTAACAGGAAGATTATTTGATTGCCAGAATTTTTCAATACTCACTTATCGAATATGCCGGGTTTGGAAATCCTCTCGGTTACAATCATCGTCTCTTCAAAACAATAGGGACATTTGCATTGAAAATCCCAGCCGTAAGTATACTTCAGAGTAATTGTTCCTTCCGTATTCCGATTTTTTCGACCTTTATTTTTTTACCTTATGTAACCTGCCATGGATATTTTTCACGAGGTGATTTATGTTAAAAAACAGTATTCCACAGATATAGTATCCTTCTTTGTATATGTACTTGAAGTTAGTCATAAGTCAAACTTGTAAAATACTTTTCTAGAATACAATGAATTTCTAGGGGTAACCACCTGTCTCTTATANAGAATACAATGAATTTCTAGGGGTAACCACTCTCTTTTTCGATCTCTGAGGGATGGAGTCTGTTCAAATCCTAAGCCACACGAGATACCAGCTAACTTTTTTCAATTACGCGTTCAAAACCTAAAATTATTTGTCTTAGTTTCCGGGGTACTTTAATAAAACAGGCTTTGGTGAAATACAGGAGGTGCAAAATACCCTAAAACTTAATTACTCCTTCGATCTCTGAAATTGAAAATTCAATGCATGTTTTAGACAAAACATTAGGTATTACATGATACCCGTTCGATTTACGATGTGTAGATCAAGTGTTCTGAAATGGACAAAGGAACACTGAGTGGCATTTAGATATAAAATCGTCGCCGAGTACCGGGTGCTAGTACATCTGACAAGACTCTTCACATATTTCACGCCGTTATGGATAAAATTAAAATACAAAAATGAAACAGGCGACCTTTCAACTCGAAGTCAACAACGAAGAAAGTAATTTGACACTCAATTTCATTTCCGAGTTAAATAGAATCCTGCGCCCCTGTATTTCAATTCAGTGCTCTGCATATTGAACTGGTGCCGAGGACCTGTTAGCACAGATCGCATTGCTCACGGCGCGTCCAATGACAGCAATCAAACTTTATTTGCAACCGTCACTCAGAGGCGCGGCTGAGGGCGTCACGGCCCAGCGACGTGACTCACTCCTCCCTACGGAGATGGTGCATGCTCTGTTGGCGATGAGGAGGGAGGGAGGATGGTGGCATTCGGAAATTGGTGAAAGAGACGGTGATATAACGAAGTGGAATATTTGCTGAAGATAGAAACAATGTTGGCAACCCTGACGAAAATGCTGTTGATTGTCTCCTTGTTGTATTACTGACTGATACAGATGATTTTACATAGGATTTTGGTGATGTCTTGTAGCGATATTGTCAAGAAGAGGTTGTACAACTGAAAATAATAATGACACAATACACGCCAATACGTCCGTAAAGGTTACAAGAGGGGGAGACAGTGGAGCAGATGGTGATATGACTATGTTACAGAACGTTGCATACAGATGCAACGAAAACTGGCGATTTTCTTCGTTATTGTGGCATCGGCTGATATTGGAACTATTGATGGTGACGATGGTGCTAAGGTGGTGAAATTAGATGTTAAGGGAAAATTGGTGGTCCTTATTAGACTACGTCGTCCTCGTACAGACTGATGGTGGATCCCACAACGGTGACGGTTACTGAGAGAGAATTAGTCACAAACAAAAAATAATCGTAAGGTGCGGAAATGTAACGTGAAATTTCTCATATTTTCGGAAAATACAACGTATAGTTTCTCACAGTGGTTTCAATCAGTTGTTGGTCACACTGTGTCGTATCTCCCTCCCTTTCCTTCTGCTCCAATAAGAGGTGAGAAGACTATGAGAATTTGTGCGCAGTAAATATTGCTGTTATGAGAAATTAAGTGCTCTTGAGTTGTGGATTCAGCTGGAGCCTCCCTTTTGTTAAGGACTCTAAGAGAGAAAATCAAGTTGGTATTAGCGCTTCGTTCCTCCACTTCGCGCATCCTGCCGTGTCTGCTATTGCCATTTTACTTTACGATTAATCTTCCTCGCAATGTGTAGCGAATAAACGCTGAATTACTGAAGGGGGGGAAGAAAATAAATTCCTTTTCCAAGGGACGAAGGGAATTTTGAATTGCAAGTATTCGCCTTGGATATTTATTTTCGTGATAGTCTTTACTGACTTTATTGGACGATGAAAAAACGAAACGTATCTGGAATACTACAATAAATATTGTATCATTCATTTCGAATAATTTAGAACTATTATGGAATGTGAAGCATAAATTTCAATTTCCAGAAATCATAACAAATTGTTTTCTATATTCAATACATTTTCTGAAATAACATACTTCTGTTCAATAGATTAAGTTATTGTTTTTGGTAACTCGGATGTAAGACTGCGTAACCACAAGTCATATTTCCGTTCTCAACGATATGATAAAAAGCAAATTAGAGAAGCATAACCGATCTCGATGTTCTTCATATCCTAGCTTGTCAATTCGACCACAAAATAAAGCCAGCATTGATTCACTTAATGCATATCAAATCGGTTTATACACTGATATTTTTACATGCATAAATATATGGAGAATGTNACTTACTGATATTTTTACTTACTGATATTTTTACTGATATTTTTACTTACTGATATGTAAAAATACTTACTGATATTTTTACATGCATAAATATATGGAGAATGTGTTAAAATAGTTTTACACTCGTATCAAGAGAAAAAGTATGAGATACTTTACTGACAAATGCTGTCTCTGTTTTCCAACAGTTCGTTCAATATAAAAAGATTTTTCCGGTAGCTGTCACCGGACTCGTTTGATTGGTGGTAGTCAGAGGCGGATCTATGACGGGTGGCTAAGGGGACTATAACCTCCCCCCATTGGACCTGAACTCTTGACAGATAAAATTGAAGTTGATAAATGGCATACTTTGTACAAGTGTTACCAGATTAATAATTGCTATTAGTAATAATTGTTATTAATAATATAATTGTTATTGTCATTAATAATACCAGATTAATAAAATTAATAATATTTCATTAATAAAATTAGTAACACCATGTTAATAACTTTAATAAATAATTGTTATTGTTATTAATAATACAAAATTGTTAATTGCTAATTATTTATGCGATTTATTAATGCATTTTATTTAAAGATAATATTTATAAAAAATTATGTTGTAAAACTATAGTTTTTAAACAAAAATACTCCCCGGTAAGCACCCCCCCCCTCCTTTCGATTACCTAGATCCGCCACCGGTGGTAGTCCAGTGGATAATATACTAATAATTACGCGTAGTTCAGCTCTGAATGTGTCTGACATTCCTCGTTCACATGTCGGAGTACGTACGTTCCGTGATGTCCATAGAACCTTTCAGAGTTTGCAACATTAAACCTCACAAAGGGATGCAGCACGTGTCTCCCTCCACCCCCGCCTCCTTTGACGTTCCAAATACGATTCTCCAGTTTCCGCCCGTGCGACTTTCAATGCGCAGAAAGAACGAATCTGCTCTCTAGTAGATGGTGAGACGATTCGAAATCTTTCTCTGCGGGCACGTCGCAACGCGGCACAAGTGACTGAGCAAAGGTATGGTTTACGACTCAGGTATGCTTCTCGGAAACCATTGACCTCAAAATCTCGGGTTGATACTAGCGCAGAGCGAGGAAATGATTTCGGATACGGTTTTCGCAGTAGCAGGATTAAGATTCAATAAAAACGTTCTACAATATATGATCCATTGCCGTCATGTACGAGCTCAATAATGAAGAATAAACCAATTAAAAACATAATTCCACAATTTCACTCTCCTCTACGGTCGCATTTTTGCGATTTACAAATATTCCTTCATGACTTACAAATACGCTTATCTTTGTAATTCTTACCCCATCCTGGCCCGGGTTTTTGTCCTAATTTCCTTCGTGTAGAGGCAGATTTTCATATAAGCGGGAATGTCATAAGGGAATACTTTAGCTATTATTTATCTCGAATTTTACTGCATTTAATATCTATGATTTATTTTAGAATTCAAAATGGATGAAAGTACGTATTTTACGCATAATTTCTTTTACGAATGTTAAATTTGCCACTGCCCTTAGTCCCTTGATCGGAATTAATAGGCTGGACCCTTTCTTGTTTCCAGGGAGTAATTAATTTATTACCCCTCAACGTGGTCATACGTCTACTCTAAGTCATGTTACCTTACCAAAAATTATGCAATATGGCGGCCTAACACAAATTGTCAACTTCTACGAATTACAAGTTATATTCAAATAAATCTAGATATGTCACAAAAGGTACTATTTGCTGTAGAGAAATGCAAGTTAATAACACAATAAACTGACACAAGGTCATATTCGTTCCACACGCTCGATGCAGAAAGAACAGAATAGCGCCACATCAGGTGAATTGAATCGGTGCTCGAGTTGGCGATGGATTTAAGTTTTCAAAAATTCGAATGTCCTGCCAACACAACGCGAAGTACAAATATTATTACTCTTATGGACGATGGCGCAGTAAAAGCTTTGGTTAAATTGAGTACGAGCTCTGTACCAGCATTAAGCGAGTTAGACCGACAAATAAATAAATGAACTGATGATTTACAGTCAAGAAAGCTGTTTCAAACTGCATATGCCCATGTTGAGGACAATAAAGTAATTTCCCGCGGCCAGTATGCATTCAAGTAATAATCAAAGTGCGTTTCCGTTCATAGTTGTTTTTTTTTATCTTAAGTTAAATTTTCACGAAGCGAAGAAACGACTTCGAGTATGCTTGCAAATATTACGTTGACAATAAAGTTTGTTTATTTATTTGCATGATTGCCCAGAAACGTTCGTTTGGTTAAAATAAAAATAAAAAATTACTCCTCCTTTCTCTGCATATCATGCTTGTCAATAACGTAAAATCCTGACCCACCGAACGAGTAATCAGCAGTACCACATCCCGTCGCAACAATGACCATCCACAACCTCGGCAACAATGAGGTTTCTCCCTGGTGGCTTGGAGCGCAGCTGTGAGGAAGAGGTGGCGGGAGGGCAGGGCAGAGCAAGGGTGTGTAGGGACGCGTGAAGAGCGGAAGGGCGGATGCGCCCTGTGACCGACGGACCGAATGCAGCAGCGCGATGGAGGCTGTGAAGGGCAGGCGTTGATTAACGAGCCCTCGCCGGGGAGCCTGTCACCCTCCCCACTCCCCAATTCCATCAAGAGGTTTAAAATATTGAAAAGGTCATGTCTTGGTTTCTATACGAATGTTCGGTGATTCTCAACCTTATTCGCTGAATCACTTTCATTTTAGAGAAAAATATTTACAGCCTTACTTATGCAGGTGATGGTAGCGAGTTGGATAAAAGCAACTACAATCGACATTGTAAATATAATTATTTGTAGCATTCATATTATTATTACCGACTGCGGAAGTCTAGTGGCATCTTCGCGTTCCCGACACTGCTGAGCGGCAGATCGTGAGTTCTAACCCTGCTCGGCCGAACTAGGTGACGTTTTCAGCTGGGGTTTTCCTCATCTTCTCCAGACAAATAAGTTCCCCGGCAACCTAATATCTCTCCTTCCCAATTCCGTCTCTCAAGTTCAACGGTTCGGTGGAAGAGCAGGTCTCGTGGCCTGAACCTCACCAAAAACCATAAAATAAATCAATTATTTGCAGCGTGAGACCTGGCAAGTCGAAAAACGTTCGTTCGGTTTTATACGAAACGCTCGTAGTCACAAGAATTGGCTACGTTATAGTAAAACATTCAAATAAATATAACGAGATTGCAAAATGATTTTGTTGTTTACGTAATAAATATTTTTCTCTATGACTTTCAGTTTTCAAGAGTTCTGTTTTTAATGAGAAATGTACACTGTTATCCAGGCATCATTACATCAGCTACTTGAAGATACGTTACACTAAACTGACTTTAGGGTACAGCTGACCCCAACAAAATACAGGATAAGGAGACCAAAAGTATCCGGATTTGGAGCATAGAACGACGGATATAAATGAAAATATTTTTAATCTCAAGTAACAAAATAATTTTCATTTCTGTAAAACATGTTATGTTCATGTATTAACTAGATTAAACAAGAGGTGCTCATCTAGCAACATTTATTTTAACAAAATTTAATGGTTATATTGTTCTCTCTCCTGGTTATAAAATATATTATAATAACAATTAAGGAACTAGCACGTTGCACCATGTACACTTTTGCAAGATATTCTAGCGATCAGTGAAGAACAGAAAATGCACTCATTTCATACGATCGCGACAACTAACAAGTTTCGAAAAAAAAAAAAAAAAGAGAGACGGCGTAGCAAGATAGGGAGTTTATCGCATTTGCACCCAGGGACACATTAACTTAGGGTCATTTTATTTTACCTGCGTGATGTGTCTGTCGGAGGGTCATCCTGTGGTAATTTAGGTGGTAGTCCGCAGGTTTGGACGAGTAATGAAAATATTTGACCCTCCTACACTTAATATTTCGATATGTACGAGTTATTTCACTACACTTGCAGTAAAGCGCGGATACAAGGGGGGAGGGTCAAAGGGGTCATGACTCCCCCTAAAATTCCACAGAAAATATTTCTAGTCGCGGAAAAGCGTTTATGATTTTCAAAAGACGTTGACGAATTTGAACTTTTTTTAAATCAGTAATTAGACTGCAGTATATTTGTAGAAACGATTTAGCAACGCACAACTTGCCTTGATTGTGAGAGTGGGTGTCGATGTCGTGACAGATGATACGCTCATGGGAGGAGAGTCGTCTTTGGAGGTCCATGAGTAATGAATGGCGGATGTGTTGTAGCGGATCGCTGCTCGGCAACGCTTTGCGATGTTAAGCTACAGCGTTTTCTCCACTCCGCTTGTGCACAGACTCGCCTAAGCGGAGCGTCAGCGGACAGGAGTAGGGGAACGAGAGCGCAGGTCTTGTACAGAGCATTCGTGCAACTGCCCGCTAACTACACAACGCTTTTATTGTAAAACACATAGCTATATGTTATGAAAATGTTTAAAGTAATATTTATTGTTTACTTCGCAATGAACACAACGGTGACTATTTTCGTATTTTTTAAATAATAGAAATAGACCAACTATACGCAGATGTCAATAACATATATAACATTAATAGTGAAATATACTTACACAAGAAATAAATGACAACGTAGGACCTTTTTACGGACTATTACGATATATAGTGTGCTTACTAAAATATTTTGCTACGTTCATGTTTATTGTTACAACGTGTTACCACCAAGTGACAACTCAAACCACGAGTCGTTACGTTGTACATTTTTTTTTAGGGTATTTAGGGCTCGTCAACATCGAGGTCATTAGAGCCCTTAAAACTTGTACAGGTAGGGAAAATGCAGTTTCGCACTAGGGAGAGCCAACAGGACTCTCCCCGCGTGTGGGACTCGCCGAATGACTCAACCATTCCCACTAAAAACCCTCCTGAATTACATCAAACTCAAATCCCAACATATCTCAAGTCTTTACTTAAAACATTAAAAAAGAAGAAGAAGAAAGAGGAAAATGAAAGATACCCTAGCCCCAATGGCGTCGGGATCGAAAAGAACAAGAGGTGACCAAGGAAGGTCAGGAAAGAGAAAGGAAGGAGCCTCGCACAAGTGGAAGTAATGCCAGACTCAGCTCAGGGCCCCTTGTTCGCAAAACACGTACTTACTAGATGTAAGTCCCCTGGGGGGTTATACATTTTAATAAGAACATATGTTGTACATTTTAATAAGAACAATATGTTTTGTAATCGTCCGTAAAAAGGTCGTAAGTTGTAATTTATTTATTTATCATGTATATAATGGACGTTAATTAAATTATTTAATTCAAATATAATTCCCTTTTAAAGTGTACTCTTACCATGTAATTTATCAATAATTAATAATAAATAACTAACTTCCAAAATACTTAACATGATTGACTCAATATTTTTTGTTTTAAAACAGTTTATTTAAATTAGTAATATAAATTTTTAATTTACATTTTAAATAAGGCCAACTGTAGGACAATCTTTCATCTATGTTCAAAAATTGTTAATATCATATAATTTTGATAATTAAAAGCGAAGTGTACAGACAAAATTACCCGATACTTTGAAACTTACCTACTCGTCAAGTTTCTATTAGATTTTTAGGAAATCGTGTTTACTTCGTTTCAAATACACGGGACAATCAAAAATACAACACAATGCAAATTCACAATATGACACAAAGAATCACAATGACTTCACAAAAATGGTTCGACATAGAACTCAAATTGAGGGACAACTATTACAAATAATTGAAATGTAAAGCTTTAAAATGTAGATGTGAAAATGCGCATTTCTTTCTTTGTAACTAAAACCACGCCATTATTTTTGACAATTACATAACGAAAATCTCAAAAGAGTAAAATACAAACAGAAGAATACACGAAGAAGTCAAAAATTGTAAAACACGAAAATAAGAAAGCTTCAGAAAAACGAACTCCACTAAAAAGGACGCGAAAAGTTTTTATAAAGAAGTGAGGAAACACTAGAACAAATACTCAGTGATATTATTGTTATAATTAATATGAACATTGACATAGTTAATAATCAGTCCGTAGAAATTGAAGGAAATTATATTCAAAGGAAGCACCGTGAAAGAAATTACCCGGCGTCTTCCTAGCTTCTCTCAATATACTCATCAATTAACACTTGTGACCTTCAGCAGACTACAAGGGCGCGCAGGAAGCAGCGGAGACCTCCGCGTCCGCTAGGTGTGTGTTTGTCCCCAAGATAATACGTGCTGCCTCCTCGGCGGCCCGCAGAAATGAGATAAGATCGCTGCAAACAGCGGGCGAAAAATCGCTCCGCGCCCGCTAGATGTGTCTTTGCCCAAAAGATAACACAGGTCGGCGGAAAAATCGCAAACGCAAGTGTCTTTAGCTAAAAGCATACTGCTACCATGATGAGTAGAGATAAATAAATATCTTCCACATAAATTATATTAATTTGAGAGCACTCCCTCACACTTTGATCAGTATTATCTATTAACATTGTTACATTATTATCTATTAACATTAAATTAGTTCATTGTCCTCCACGTGGTCATACGCAGTTTGTACTGTTTCTTGACAATAAATTTATTATTATTATTATTATTACTATTATTATTATTATTATTACTATTATTATTATTATTATTATTATTATTATTTAACATTGGTAGTACATTGTTGAATGTCACCAGCCCGTGGCGGAAGAATGAACAACCACTGGATAGGAAGAGAACCTAACAATGCGGAGGGAAATATAAAATCTACTACGCGAACGTGTGCCATCGTAACTTGCCATTGTGTATATACAGAAAATTGTTTGTTTTTGCCCAAATGCCGTGTTTTCACAGTCCCAGTCATATACAGCACTTGTACTTAATTTTTCAAAAACCGCAGCTTCAGCGCCGTCTTTCACCAGTAATTTTGTTCTTAACCTTGAAAAATTGTTTGTTTTTGCCCAAATGTGCTACGCCCAAGAAGCTATGTCATTCTTTTGTTATGAAACCTCCTAAAACATTAGTCTGTATCCGCCCCTGCTTGCAGTAAGTGTTTATATTGCCGTCATCTTAGTCAAGAGAACCAATGAGCATGAATATAAACACAAATAACAACAATACACTAAAAATAACACTTAATTATAGGATAAGAATATATTTTAAAAATATTTTGATATTTCTTTTGTTATAAGCCACCATTATTATTTGCTTTAAAAAATTGTAAACTTGACTATAACTATCCTATTTATTTGTTATGTTTTTAACAACTTCAAGAAAAAAAATCAAATGCATTCGCTCTCTTACGCAAAATTACAAGAAATTTGGACAAAAAAGAAACATTCAAATCCACAAACAAGTTAAGGTATTTAAAAATTTAATCTGTACACGTTCCCGTATTCCTTGTCGAACCCTGCGGCCTGCCACCTACATCACAAAAGGATGACCCTCTGCCGCGCAGGAAGATAAGTTAAAATGTATTTAAGTTAAATTGTCCGTGGATGTAAATGCGAAAACCGCACCCCCAAACGCTACCCGTACGCTTTTCAAACTAGAAAACTCTTAGCAACCCCGAGCGGATCCCATAGAGGAACCGCGTTTCACAACCTATTGTTGTCGTATACTCAAATTTCCATGTATGAAAATGCAAATAATATTTATTTTGAGCAAATATTGATGTAAACGTTATATCAAAAAATAAATCAATAAAGTTCGGAAGTGGGGAGATGCTCTCTAGTGGATAACATATTTATCAGTCATTCAACGGACCACAAAAAATTAAATTTTCATAAATTGTCTTATGACAGCTGATGAGTGCTTTCGTTATTTATCTGATTCATTAGAACTGCCCTAAACAGTAAGCATAAGCCATTATTGAGTCACAAGGATGTCGTTTGAAACTGGGAGTATAAGTGTAATATAAAGTTTTTTTATATGCCATCAGGGGGAAAAAGCGGGAGACACATTTTTGGATGTGGTTTTCAAACTGTTTCCTCTATTGTCTGTGTTTTAATACACAATTCACGATTATTTTCATTATTAACCTATTTTGATCTATTGATTATGTAGGACGGCGAAAAGGGAAGATCACTAGCAATTCACTACCCACAGTTCATTGCATTCAAGACAACACGAACTAATCATCTGGTCATCTTTCTTCTACTTAAGACATTAATTGGGCAATGAGCAAATACTTGATGTATTACATACGACTAATTTTGAGCATAAATTTAAAACTATTATCAAACGGCAATAAAACGTAAATATTTTCAGATAAAATACAGATAAATGGACCCAGATGTTTGATTTTCTTGACTCCAGATCAAGACAATCTCGATGGCAATTAATTCCTTAATGGATATGGAAAAGTAGATAAAAACTTGGCAACTGTGGAGCCATGTGTGCGAGGGAGAGTTTAGTGACGTGACCGAGAAAGGTGATCCTCATAAGAAACGGCGAGAGGGCGAGGGTGTCTGCCACGTGAACAGGGTCACCGCCGAGTGGCAGGAAATCGGGTGGGTTGCAAAAGATGGCCCTTCGTCCCCTCTCTTTCTCTCGCAGAGACTGCCATTGACCTGCCCTTACATTCACGAAGACTTTGTAGAGCAGGCATGCACAACATCGTATACGAACATCCTCGCCGAACTCGGAGGTTAAAAGTAGAGACCTTAATCGAGAGAGAACCGTAAACCATGTCCACAACTTTAGAGCACGCGCTATTTCTCATATCAGCCGTATTTACTATGCACAAATTTCTCATAAGATCCATATTACTGCGCACAAATTCTCATAGCCCATTTGGCGCTAGCTAGCCTCACTCGATGATTGCCTCTTGTTGATGGAAAAGGGAGAAAGGGAGACATGACACAATCATGTGACCAACTACAGGTAATTGGAGTGTGGTGCCTGGCGTACTCGCATTCTACCTCTGGTGACGCAGGTTCAAGCCGAATCCAAGTTGAATTCGCGGCGATGGACGAGCGGATTCGCGGGAGATTTTAATGGGGTACTCTCGTTTCCCCTGCCATTCACTCCACCACAACATTCACCCACCATCATCGCCATTCCATCCTGCTATATACTGAAGCTGGGTACAGGACATTATAAATAAAAAAATAAATAAGCTGATTGACACCACTATCACAAATTCCACATTATATTTCCTTTCCTGACGGCTCTCTCTAGTTGAATGTCTCTACTAAAAAGTAGCTTTTGTATATAGTTATTGTAGATATCTGCTGAATAAAGATGAATGTTTGTATGCTTGAACGGTAATTATCAATCTCGGAAACATTGTGAAACGGTATGAGAAGCTTGTGCAATATTATAATTTTTAATCCGTCACTTGCCAATGGAAAATACACGAGATTTCGTAAAAGCCGTATTCGGACAATAACAATTTATTGATCATGAGCATGGCCAAGACATTACTGTTGCTGTGGAAATAACTGTTCATAATTGAGAGAATTGAGTGAAACGGCGAGGATGAGACAATTCAAATTTCCGGGCGCGGCAGGATGCGTTCTGCTAGTTGCGTAACAGTTTATTTAATATTTATTTATCTCATATTAATACTTAAAATTTGAGCATAAGACTTGCAATCGGATTTTTATTTTTCATTTGTCTTAGCACTACTTTGAATCCCATTTATACTGCGGGTTGTTGAAAGATATAAGTGCAGTAAGTTTTATTGCTTTGATACAGCCTTTTAATGGTTATCCAAGAGAATGTTTCCTGGAACCCTCCCTAAGTTACCCGAAATTTAAACTGTTTAAGGAAGGAAAATATATTTTGATGTTTCACTATTTCTTTTTCTAATTCCAAATGTCTCAAATAAGACCCTCTCGGATACCCCGCGTCACCTCCATTATTCCTTTGCCTCAACACCGGGAGATTATGTGGTGAGCGTCATGCTCTGGTCACTTGAACTTGCGGGAAATGCCTAATACTCATTTTACTACAGGATGAGTGGGTATGGTTGACAGAAAATACAGTGAGGAACAAGTATAACTATCGTGTGATTATACATGGACTTCATAAAATCAGCTCATTGAATGGAAATGAAGTAAGAAAAGGAAAGCGTTATTTTATTCTCTAATCATTCTAGTGATGGTCATTTTTCTTTGTTTCACGAAGCAGTTCATAGAATTGAGAAGAAATATTTCGGAACAGATTGTTTTATTGTGCATCTAAATCCAGATTATATGGTGAGAGTATTCTACGACCAGTTGTGATCAGACCGTTTTAATAGTTTTTTTTCCTTTTTGCGACTCCTAATCTGATATTCCAAAAGATGTTCTTAAGACGTCCTTTTGTCTTGATTTTTTCTTCTTTTTTCCCTTCTTTCACTGCATATGTTAGTAAAAAAATATTTGAATTTGAAATTCACGAATATGGATTAATTTTCAAATAAGGGTTTCGAAGGAAATATATTATTTCTCACCAAAATTTTCTAACGAAGTTTTTTTTTCATAATAATGTTGCCACTCCGTCACTCCTTAAACAAACACTAAACATTACGTCTAGGAAATAGAATGATCTAAATCCAAGACGCGATGAAGTTGAGTCACATCAGGAAGGGAGGGAATTACAATGGATGGAATCAGAGGAACGAAGAACAACACTCTCATATACTTGTTTTCTATTACGTTGAAAGAAAATAATGGTTTACGCCTGGAAGTGCCCCTCCGCCAATATTGACGGGTCACGGCAATGTGAGGAAACACGTTCTTTAAATTAAACTGCATGGTTTTTAAACATACATGTGCAATGAAGGAGAAGAAAAAAAAGAAACAAGTGTAAAAACATAAAATACGGAAAGGCAATAAAATAAATATTAAAACAAATTACAAAATAAGAGTAATACGAAATAATTATAATACTACTTGCTGAATCTGTATAAATACTTCATATGTTAAATAAAATAATGACATACTAAAATTTACATTTATCAGATTGCTATCCTATGAAATATGTTTTATCCACGCAAAAATTAGATTATATAAGAATGATCAGCGCAGTCCAACTTATCTTGACCCGCGGGCCATTTTCTATTCACTTTCGATCGATCCGGCCGTCAAGGGTTCCCATTTGGCAAAATGTTGCCCGACTAATAAAACTAATGGGTCAAATTTATTTATTTGTAACGCGTTAGTTTGATTAAATTGACAAATTTATATTATCAATCTGGAGAAGTTAAATAATCCTCTTTTTTAAGTTTTGTTAATATTTAGTACAACATTTAATGTATATAATTCCGAACACATTTTTTTTTAATTTTCTCACGCCGGACATGCTACGTCAAAGATTATTCTGACAGCATCGATTTATAACACAAGGTTATAAATCCTCCTCCGCGCACCCCTCAAAGTATGATGAAGAATTTGATGCAAAACGTACTATAACTCGCGGGCGGTTAGTTGGATAGCGCTGGAGGGGATGATTGAACAAATTAATAATGAGATATTTTTATCATAAAAAACATTTGTCGAATAACATACCATGAAAGAAGAATAAAAAAGAATTAATAATAATAAAATATTTATTGTCAAAAACAGTACAAACTGCGTATGACCACGTGGAGGACAATAAACTAATTTACTCTCCGGAAGCAAGCAAGGGACCATCCCATCAATTCCGATCAAGGGCCCTAAGGCAGAGGCGGATTCAAAAATTTCAGCAAAAGTTCCTAGATAAGATAAAAAGTTGACTGCGAGTTATAATACATATATAATGTCAATATGTTTGTAATTTAACGCAAGTTTATGTTTGTAAGTTTACATTTACAAGTTATTATCGAACTATAGATTATTCTGAGTATAGTGTTTAAAAATCATAATAATTGAAATAACATTAAATTCACGATGTATTGTTACAATAAACACGCCCCTAGACAAAGCCTAGAGAACCTGTATAAGAAATCCGTCTCTACCCGAAGGAAAAACGGAGAAAAACCCGGGCCAGGATGGGGCTACAGAATTAATGTACACAACCGTGCCAAAGTTGAGTACACATAAAACTAAATTAATATGAGCCATACGGCAACACAATCATGCAAGAAAATAGTTTTTGAAATTGTTATAAGTTATTTAAAAAGTTCTACAGCAATTGCGTGATAAAGTACAAGACGAATTTAACTTTTATTAAAATCAATAAATTCTTTTACAGTGTAGAAGCACTGGTGCGGGAGGTAGTTTTTAACCGC
>NNCF01129706.1:97980-122746 GCA_002313205.1 Laupala kohalensis
ATAAGAATTGACTTCGAGTATAAGGATATTAATTTTTGTTCAGGGGGCAAAACTAGTTTTGGACGATTGTCTTTTGCCAGAACTAGTATTGATCACTTTACAAGCGCTCGTCCAAAACTGGCAATAGCTGAATGTCCAAAACTAGTGTTGATCGTTTTGAAAACACTTAAAACTAGTTCTGGCTGAAATGCATCTGCCAAAACTAGTTTTGGTCGTTTTTTCGTCCAATGGCCGAATTTGGGTTTTGTGCGTAACATATATATTAATCTAATTTGCTTTTTGTATCTGTCCCCTGATTTTATGGACCTCTTTTTATGTTTCAACAAAATTCTCTTGTACGGAAACATACGTACTTGTTATTACAAGTACTGTCCGCAACAACGTGTTACGAACTTATCTTGTACTTTCGTGAAACGGGTCACAGCTCGTAACCACGACGAAGAGGATTCCGAGTAAAAATTAAGTTCGAATTGAAAGAAAACGAACTTCACACTCGGTAGAACCGAAATAATTGCGAACGCAACTCGGTTATTAAGTCGTCGTGGAGGAGACGGCGACGGCAGTGTGTCGGACAGTTTCTTTCCGGTGGAGTTATGCTGTTAACGTAAGTGGCGACGCAACGCGGTCTTGGGCGGCAAGGTATGATGCACCACTGCCCTAATTTGTTTTCGGAAGCGAAAGCGGAACATGCTTAGTCACTAACAAGGTTCGTTCTTCGACGTGTGCCTTCTTCCTTCGCTTAGATCGCTTCACATAATTCTGCATCGAAATACTTCTGTGTTATTCTCTTCCAAAGAAAATAATAGCGAGTTTTTGCATAGCGTACCTGCGAGCTATCGTATACGCTATCCACATGCAAGTTACTTCTGCGCATGCTCAGAAGTTAGTGATACACCAACTCTCCTAGAGTAGAACCACAGACTAAGTAGAACGTTACAACGCCGCCTCTATTTGCGTATGATGCTAATAGTACTCTAGTGAACGAGGTCATGGCGGATTCTGGTCTGGATTCGAGGTTATGTTGATATGTAACAGTGTATGCAAGAGATTTGTTGGCTGTGTGTGCCGTATGAGCACGTGATGGTGTACTCACATTACAGTTTAACTGTGTACGCTTGCATAGAAGTGGTTTGTTTGGGTTTACAATTTTTATTATGATTTATTCGAATGTACGCTATGCGAAATGCATCGATTGCACCACGTACGTTACGTGGCTAGTGTCATCAACCTAATGTATACGTTAAGAAGCGTGTACGTTATACAAAAACTCTCTAATAATATATAACATTAGACTGAATCCGTTAAATTCTATTGAAATATTCGAATTACACCATGACTCTTTAATGTTAATGGTTTTGTTTTATTCAAATAAAGTATTTACAATTTATATAGCTTTAAAAATAAAATTAACATGTTTTAAACGTCTACATTTTGAATAAAAAGACAAAATAATATGCTGATACCAATTTTTGTTTTGAAAACACATCTAACCGGTCATTTTAATAATATTGATAATTTATATTTGGATTAAACATACTATCTCTATGAGAAAATAATTTACTTTTCAAAATAAGAAGAGAATTATTGTTGTCAAAAATCACTATTTTAATTTTTAAAATATATTTTTGTAGAGGTCGAAGGACATTGTGAAGAGATATTTGCAAATTTTGTTTACGGTTTTTGCTATCTGCAACTTCGCCATGGGCATAAGGCTCATAGCAGTCCTTTACGATCTTTCTGACAAAAAGTTATTTAAGAAGAAAATTGTTTACTGGGCTAAGTAGCCGTGGTCGTGCTTGGATTACTCCAGACGTTTCGCCAACAGATGCGGTAAGCATTATCAGTGGGACGTGACTTACGGCGACGTGAAAGTATTCATGCATTTATCAATAAGTTATTTGTTACATACTAAATGTTACTCGCGCTAATCGTTATTGCTTCCTTTTATACATAAATTTAATATACAATGAGACTTTTGATTTAATTAACAAACATTACCTGGTGGAACTACCGTAAGTTACTCAAGAGATATTTTGACCTTCTCATTCTTCAACTCAAGATACTCATTTCGGAGGCGATGGTCGAAACATCTCGTCTTCAAATACTTCAGTGTCTCAAAGGTGTTCTCATTTTCATCTTCTAATTACGAATGGAAAATTTTTTTTCAGTAATTTTGAACTTGCCTTTTTTGTAGACATAGACCATTAACAAAACTATTGAATAATGTTTCGCAATTTCAGTTAATCGCGTTATATTCTGTTTTGATGACAATTTACGAATTAACCTGTTTTCAAAACCCGAAATAAAATATTGAAAGCCCTCTATTTCCACATCACGGAGATAATTATATTAATATCACTTATGTGTGTACAAAAGTCAATTTATTTAGAAATTTTGAGGAAAATTGTCTTCAATATCTTTTCCAATACATCACGAAAGTACTATTGGGGAAGTTCCAAAACCAATATATCTTTTCAATATGAATTAAAATTCCTTGGTTCTTTTATCGAAATTCTTTATAAAAGAAAAATGACAATTAGGCGTTAATCAAAATCGCCAATACCGTATCAGGCTCCTTAGTGGAGTCGGGCTCTTTCCTCCGGTCGTCGAAACGAGCTTTCCGTAAAAGGTATCTTCTCCGCGAAAGGTGATATAATTTGTGCATCCTGAGAATAGTTTAGACTAGTACCTGGAATAGTTAATTAAGACACTTCTAAGCATATGGACAATTTGAAGACTCTAGATGTGCTTTGACATAATAAGACGGTCTAACAATAAATTCGACGTAATTGTTGTTATTTGCTCAATCCGAAATATGTTTCAGATTATGCAATGGAATTTCTGAAATGTAATATACGTTATATTCCATTTTGCAACATTTAACTTTTCCCCCTCGTAATTCAGTTCATTAAGATTACGGCTACATCACAGGTGTAAAATTCATAAAACTTGGAATATTTTTCATTCTTTTTTGGAGTGTGTTAAGTAAAGTTTGAGTAAGAAACAAAGCACTCTAGTTGGTGGACAAATTTTTCGACGGCATGTTTGGACATTTCGCGAAGTGTACATTTAAAGTGGGTTAGGTCTAAACGTACAATTATCACTCATGGGACGTCCCCGGAGGACGGCAACTTGTTTTGTGCAGCTACGGTTTGGTGTCACATTTTCATAACATTTAAAATTGTTGTGCCCTTGAAATTTGACCTGAATACTACAAAATCATAATTTCAGAAGTAAATAAATCATTCTTTTTATTCACGCTTTTATATTGTACGCAAAACATTGTCAATATGTGGTTTTCTTCAATTTCGTAACGGAGTTTTGTTTTGGAAATTATTCCCCTTTTTTCTTTCGAGTAGTTTATTTCGTAACATTTAACAAAGTTACATAAAATGTGAATACATTTAGGGAACGGACAATTAAAACATACATACACGCTATGTGCCTATTAGCCCATAGACTTCTTTCACCTAACACTAGGCATTAGTAAGCGATGAGTAACTCCATTATTGTTGGAGGCTAACTACGCACAAGTTCGAGGCTAAAACAAGGCGAAGATGATGATATGAAGACCCCTAAGTTGTTGGCTACTCTCTTCCCCGCATTGGCATCCGTGCTGTCTGTAGCTCCTTATATGATCCTGAGTTTCTCAGAAAGTTTCAATACACACGCGGTTGGAATAAGACATAACACTTTTCACCGGGGTGTCATCTTCTCGAAACTGGTTCTCACTCTTGGCAAACTTTTACAACTCCAATTGAATACCTTTACTCTTTTTATTTATTCGCATAACGTCTTGTTTTATTCTAATTTATTTTCCAACGATTTTTCACGATTTCTTAAGCTGAATCTGACACGATTTTTCAAAAGAATTAATTAAAATATATGGTAATTTCCATCGCTTATTGCAATAGAAAGTAATTCAAAATAAATGACAGTATCAACTAAGTGTCTAGTCAACGCACACACAAGAACATGTATCGATCAGGAGAGAATACTACTTAAATCGTGAGATTGAAATGTCAAAGTTTCTAGAGCCGCTAGATTTTATATTGAGCGTATTATTGACCTTCTTTTCTCTAAAATTTTGTTGAAACTGTAAAAAATGTATCTGGCAGTATGTTATCGTATTTATTTGCATATTTTAGGAAACAAAATTTCAATTCTTTGAAAGAAATCTTCGGGTAGAGGCGGATTTTTATACAGGCTCCTTTAGCTCTTGCCAAGAGGTGGCAGTCAATTGTAATAATTGATTTTCAATTTAGAGTTATTTTAATATTTCCGATTTATAAACAATATTTTCCGAATCAACTATTGTTTGATAACAGTACGTACATATGAAATAACTTTGTTTTATTAGTACAAATTTGTTTGTATTCTGTTAATATTATAACACGTAGAGAACTATTTGTATTCTTATCTTAGGAGCGTGCTGAAATGTTAAATCCTCCTCTGCCTTAAGGTCCTTAATCGGAATTGATAAAATGGTGCCTTACTTGCTCCCGGAGAGTAAACTAGTCCATAGTCCTCCACGTGGTCACACGCAGTTTTCTGACAACACATTTATAATAAATAATTTATATAACATGCGGCCGAAGTAAGTCTAACAAAGGTCAACAAAGAGTATGCTTCCGAAGGGAAAAGAAAGAAATATATGAAGGTTATGTAAATATAAAACGTAATTTTAACTTACTGTAGTGAAAGAACCCCCATAGAAACTGTTGGCCTTTACAAATTAGTGTTATATAACACAACACTACATCGTGTTCTTGGATACACTTATTCTTGTTTTTTTCGGTTGAGCATCATATGTATTTCTTAAAATCGGAAGAAAAATATTCACCTTTCAAACAGAATATTTAGTTAAAACTCATCAAAATATAAATAAAAATTAAGAAAATCTGAAAGAAAAAAATAAATAAAATAAGATAAGATATTCAACAATAATACAGACCAACAATGGGTCGTATTTTCGCGATAATTCTTCACATCAGCATAATTCACACGTCGTGTACTTTAGATTCACTTCAGTTTTTTAGAGAAATGCTTACGTCTTCGCGCTCTTACATCCGTTAATTTCTTAGAAAAAGACGATCGTCGTGCTCAGGATTCTGTTGGAAACCAAGAGGTCTTCGAGTGAGGTTTCTTGGAATATTCCCCGGATGCAGAATGGGACGCAGTCCGCACAACAATGTCTTATCTTTCCAACACGGGATACATCCATGCATGAAAGAAACGTACATGTCTCTATTTTTGTAAAATCTTTTTTTACAAAAAGGTATTTGGAAACCGGTTTATAAAAGACAAAAATCCATAGTACTATCAGAAAACGTTCAAAATATTTATTTCTTGAAAATTATAACAATATCCAAACTCATTTACAATTGATGATTTCTTAATTGTTTCAAATTAATATTGCTCGTTCATGAAAAAAAATCTTTTATGATTTTTGGGTTGCTGACTCTTAAAAATAATATTATTTCCCCAACAGATATAGCGAATTCAATTCGGACTAATGTAATTACTAAGTTTTTCCTCTCCACTACTGTATCCTTGTGTTTCTGTGCGATGTTCCGTATCTTTCTGTGTGAGCATGAGCACCTTCGAGACCATCATTGACACTGAAGACACGTCTCTGGTCCTCCGACCTTTCTTTTGAATCTACGTTTGCAATAAGTCATCCAATATTTGGAAGTATTTTAGCCATTGTTTCCTTGAACTCTGTTTTACTAGCAATATTTTAATTTTTATGGGAGAAACAAATAAAATGATTATAGTTCGATAATAACTTCTACATGTAATTTTTTTGCTTAAAATTACAAACATATTGACATTCTATTAGTATTATAACTCGCAGCCAACTTTTTATCTTATCTAGGAACTTTTGCTTAAATGTTTGAATCCGCCTCTGCCTTAGGGCCCTTGATCGGAATTGATGGGATGGTCCCTTGCTTGCTTCCGGAGAGTAAATTAGTTTTTTTTCCTCCACGTGGTCATACGCAGTTTGTACTGATTTTTGACAATAAATTTATTAAATTTATTTATACAGCCGATAAGAAGTCTGAGACTCTTCTAATTGTTACTCTATATTATCGATAATTTCATACCACAGTATAATATTTCATATTAGAAGAACGCAAATTTCTAGAACTATGAAATGGAAATCTACGAAGATTTTGAACAAAATAGATGGAACCATTTTAGGGTGGAATGATTAACATAAATCGAGTTCTTTTAAAATTTAAGGATTAAGATTGGATTGATTAAATGATAAAAATCATTGTCTATTTGCATTTATAATAAAATATTAATGATTCATATTCGAAAACAAGTACATTTTAATGTTTTTTAGAAAATAGGTTCCTCATATTACAGAGTAGTATAGATTGTTACATGGTCACCAGTATTAAATATTTACAATTGGCCGACATGACATACAACACTGGTTCCAAGTAAGCTATTGTTACGAAAACACATAATACTCATATCTTAAAACTATTGACGTATTATTATTATTATTATTATTATTATTATTATTATTATTATTATTATTAGACACTCGATTCGATAAGATATACAAAATTGAATTGAATAAAATCTAAAGTCTCGGTGAGATAGTTGTATGACAAAATAATTGTTTGGGTAATTAAAAAATGAAAGCATTTAATGTAATTAATATTTAATTAAATTTAAAAAAAACTATAATTCTAACATTCTAATTTTCTAAAACACATTTACAGATAACTTCATTTTAGCTATCTGTCCCAGGACCCTTGGATGCCCCAAAGTTGAAAATTCTTATGAGGTATAACGTCAACGAAAATATTTAAATAAATAAATACATTTCATTCGTAGGTATATTTGGGATAAAGAGAAAAAAAAGTTGTGATATCTTGACTGGTTTCAATTTCATTTTCCTGTCGGAGTTAGGAAAAATAAAAACTCCTCCGAATGGGCTGTTTCGTTCTTGGATGTAATTTGTATGAAGGACGTGTGTTGGCACAGCGCATTGCGTATCCTCAGGGGCCCAAAGACCTTCGTCGCCGCGAGTGGCGGACTTCTTATCAGCGCTGGGGTTTATAAATAGCGACGCTGGCGGTGCTCGCAGCTGGAGGCAGAACTCGCGGTGGTGTCGGCGGAGCAGGCGCTGCTTAACATTTCAATTCACAAGAATGATGCGGAGGAAACGAGCAAAATCTGACGTGTGATCCAGTGAACATTTTATTGCGGATTATATAACAAATTATTTTTAGCCGAAAAAGCAGATAAATACTCAGAAATCCTCTGCATAAAATTTTGTTTCAAGTCTGTGCTGTTTACTTTAAAACGATCTAACTCTTACTTTCTCACAGCTTATAATTTTAAAATCCCATTGTTTGCAATATATGCGTTTAGAACTCGCGAGAAACGAGACTGTTAGTGTTATCGTCCATGTATATTGACGTATAGTTTGAGTTTTTATTTTTATAAATTCTAACGTGTACAATGTGTAAAATATTTATAAATTCTAATGTAACAATACAATCTATTTTTTATTCACTGGCACCCAATGTTTTCGTTGACCCTGTCAGCATCATCTGACTTTGGCTATCAATTACTAAAGATGTGGATAAATGACTTTTCGTTTGAATACAAAGCTATTCAAATATATTTAGCAAGCAACCAAGTGGCACTTAACAAATACTAAATGAAACTACACATTAGATCTCACAGACTGTTTGAAAAGATATTAAACACTTCATAGAATTCAGTTACAGTAGTAGCGTTTGGAATATTCAGCGTGTAAGGAACTTTGTTTAATTAAACCTTTAATAGACTGAATTAGAAGGTAATGACAAGACAGTAATTATAAAGATAGTTTGTCAGGTACAAACTAGGTTTGTTTGTTGTTGTTGTTTTTTTAGGTAAAAGCATTGATAAAGATATACTCGTAATGCTTATATAGAAACAATTTTTGAGTGGAATCTGACATATCATTTTGTGGATTATCTAGCAGATAATTCCTACTGTGAATTGACAATCTATAGAAATGAGAGAAATCAGATTGGATTACCATTGGAAACACAAACCACACGTGGTTTCGCGTCTGATCACATGAGACCTCAGTTACTCTGAGGCAGGAAACTCTTGCAAGGAAGGATGGGCTCCGCGGGTCGTTGGGGTGATGGTGAAGGGGGGGTGGGGGGAATACGTCAGCTGAGCGCAGCCCTTGCTCAGCTGTGCGTTTCCGCCTGCTTCAGCAGCGAGCGCGGCCACCACCTGCCCTTACGCATTCCTCGTCTGCCTACCAGCCCCCTTGCCCCTATCCCACCACCGCCGACGCCCACCTGCCAGCTGCTGTGGCCAAACGCCACCAGCACAGTGGAACAAAACGCGGAATCCGCGGGACAAAAACTCTATCACGAAATGTTCGAAGGTAGTACAGTCCTCTAGGGTAGCAGTACTATGGGGATCTGCGAGTAGCGTTTCGAGGAGTTATGAGAAATTCTACATTACATTTCCGCCACTTGCGCTTCTCTATTTGTTGGACTCCATTTGAGACTCGACGTCGCTATTTGACTACGATCAATTCATTGTGATGTTATGATTTTAATTATTGGTTTACTGAAAAGAAGTGCAATTACGTAATAATCGTACTCCGTAAATACAGAATACAGTACTGTAAACACGACCTTCTGGACTACTTTTTATCGTATGATCTTACTATATCGCAAAAAAAAAAAAAAAAAAAAACCGTCTCACATATTGGGGATGTCTGTGCCACCCTGTTCGCTAAGTTTCAGTTCTTCGAGTTGAATACAAAGAATAAGGGTAAATCTAGTGTTATCTTACGCGAACTTTGAAGTACTACACTCTTCAATAAATCAAATTCTCACCATAGCGCCACACACATCCCCAAAAGTCGGCACGAGTTCAAAAACTATATGGGGAAGCAGCATTCATACGATAATCAGTAGTATGATCAAGAAGATTGTGACTGTGAGTGATAGAAACATTATTATGATTGTTTCATGATAAGACTCATGTTAGTGACTTTCATAACGAGAGACTATAAAACAATTTCTAAATATCCGGCTACAATCGGTGTCATATTTTCAAGGTGATCTGCCATATGGTTGCTAATCCTTAGGATGGTATGCGATCATTTAGTTCAATCACTAAGAGAATGGGGGTACCACATGAATCACTACGAGGTAATCAAGAATTTGCTATTTTCGATACACGCAAAAGTCGAATAGCAAATAAGACGTGATAANACGTGATTTACATTATTATTTTAAGTTTCATGGAAATCAAAACATTAAAATATTCAACGAAACGTAAACATACTACCTAACTAGAAATATGCCAATTAAATTTCTTTATCCTTACTCTCCCGACCAAATAATATGTTCTACACTTCTGCGAAAATGAAATTAAAATTATTTCACTCACCATTTATGCCGAAGGAATTTTTATTTTCAACCGAAGGAATTATATTGATGCATTATTTTACTATACTAACCAGTTAATCTAATTCTCCATAATTTATGGTCGATATTCATTTCATAAAAGCTTATATATTAAACTGAAAATAGAATAATTAAAATGCCTTTATTAGTTGTTTGGCGGCGAGAGGGGAGGTGGTCCGAGCCTTGCCACATAATAAAGGAATTATTATTATTATTATTATTATTATTATAGTTAAAGGATAAGATATTCCTTCAGTATAAAGAAAAAGTTGACTTCAACTCCCTTGAATTCATAAGCTGTTGTATAGGTTGGAAGCGCAAGAAACAAATTTCGCTTCACTGTGAATCTCCATTGTGAAGCATCCCCTTATAAGAGACGCCTCACTCCATAGGAGATGGTGCTTCTCTAACCACCCTTCCACCCCCACCCCCTCCACCATCTGTGCGTGATTCGTCCACCTATTATCCACTCTCTCTTTTGCGATCATTAATTATTCCTCAGATTTTCTAATAATGAGCCAAGTGAAGCAAACTCATCTTCAGAATGAGGACCCAATGTTTATACATATTACCGTTCATGTGGAACATTTTTATATGTTGTAAATTTTCAATAAAGTATAAGAAAGACACCTGTGTTCTGTATTACGGTTAGTAAGAAAATACATCACTCGTAATAAGAGAAAATGTAGTTATAATGTTATATTTTACTTAAAAAGTAATGATAAAACGTAATTATTCTTTGTATATTTTTTAAATTTTAGTAACAGTCATTAAGTTGTTGACAATCTCATCTTTATTTTGTTTTATAATGCAGAAAATGATATTTGGAGTATCCACAGTTACAACAATTATTGTCAGGTTCACAATTATTTTTGAATCTAGGAATAATGAGGGTTTCTTACTAAATAACTATCAAAATTTTAAAATATATTTATGTTCGTAGATTAACTTTTACTACGTTGAAGGAAATATAAATATGGTGTTGCACGTCCAGTGAAATAACTCATATTTATTTGGGAGGGCCACATGTTGACGGCGACGGTGGTATGTAAACTCCGTTTTCCTTGTCCAACCCTGCGGACTACCACCTACATCACCACAGCTTGACCCTCCGCCGCGCAGGTAGAAAAGTTGAATCGTAAGTTGAATCGTGCATGAGATGAAATGTGCGGACCCCACCAGAAGTGGGGACTACCCCCCACTCACCCCCACCCCTCCTAATCTAAATCCACCAAGCATCATTTCATGTTTTATGTGAAAGAATCGGAAAGGATAAATGTGTGCAGGAGTAATTCGAACTAGGTGAGGACAATCTCTGCTAAAAATATCACATATATCGTGACAGATCTCTGGAACCCCGTGCTATGATATAAATGCAACACTACTGCAGTTGATAGTGAGTACATGTGGACACCGGCAAGGTCTTATTTTAAAATTAGGTCATAACCTATCGCATCGAATCAGTTTTGTCCTTCTAACATGTTGTATGCAAAGAAAAAATTGCAAAAGTTGTTCTAATAAAAATAATGATACATTTTTTTCTTCAGATTAATCGACATTGTCAGTCAGGAAATATTACAAAATAAATAAAACTTATATTAAATACAACTGATATTTTAATAACATTGACTTCAATGGTCATTAAAATTATTAACAAAAATATGATTTGAAAAACAAATAAAATGAGTGCAATGACAGGAAAGAAACAAATCTGATGAATGACAAACTAGTGGTGCAAAACCTTTGCACATACTTTCTCATATACATTTCTCCGTCTGGAGCATTGAGTGAGAAAAAATTCTACAGTGATAGGGTCATTCCTGACGTTGTCCTCTATAATTTGGTCGCCTTTCAGTGCTCTCTCCGCGCTCCATGTCGCTAGATAAACNATAGGGTCATTCTTGACGTTGTCCTCTATAATTTGGTCGCCTTTCAGTGCTCTCTCCGCGCTCCATGTCGCTAGATAAACGTATTACTGTCTTTTATTTGAAATTTGAAAGTAAAATAAATATTTAGAATATTATTTCAAAACATATAGCGACATATCAGTCTGATAAATATCGTAAAAGTGTTATGTATATGTAATTTCGTAGCAGACAGAAATTGATGTATTTTCGTATCAGCAGTGCGTTTGCTGTCCTCCTATGTATTTTATCATTATCATATCTTTCATTTCAGTTTACTAACAGTGTATTCTACGTCTGCTTCGTCCACTGCTAAACATTATTCAAGCTTCTTCAAACAGTAAAGTAATGTGTAAGTGTAGAGAATAGAAATTATTTTACTGCGTCTATACCAAACTTTCAAGCCAAATACCGCTAATGCGGGTGTAATGCAAACTAATTGTAATTTACGTACATAAAATGTAAGCAAAATCATTGGAGCCGTTTTTGAGAAACATTCAAAAGAGTATTTTGACCTTCATGTGAACTACCCTTTGTTTTGAAGTAAAAAAAATTAGAGCAAGTGCTTCGACAACAAGTAAATTCTACCGTAAATACGAAATGCGAATTAAATTGATTCATTTATTTACTCAGAATCGCTGCTTACAGACGGATGGACGGACGTTATACCAAAAACCACTTTTTCAGAATCAGGGGTCGCAAAAAGGGATATTTCCGTCGAAATCTCGCTTTCGAATTTTTTCGTGATTACACAACTTTCTATATAATATGTACATGAGAAAGTAAAAATTACCCCATACAGAGACAAGGGAATGTGCTCATTTATTTTTCTTTGCAGTGTTTTTTCATGTTACACATATTTTTCAGTACAATTCTTTTTCTTGAACCAATGTTATGTTTATTGTGATTCTGTGCGTCATTTATTTCGATTTTATTTGTTTTGTGTCGTTTTCAAAACCTAGCAATGCTCACCACGTCGCGTCGTCGACAAAACATAAAAGTTTTCATTAATTTTAAAGAGAAAATTAATTTTAATTCCACATGCTTTATCACGTAATGAAGCATGAGTCAAACTTGTTTCTCAGGTCTTTCAATTTCAACAAATCTCTTCATCATTTCCTTTGTATCTTCATGGTTACTGTACTCTAAATTATTACATTTTCTTTTTGCATTAGTCACATGTAATTCTCTCTTTCCCACAGTAGTAAACAAGTTCTGTTTCTTTTCCTCAGTGACTTTTTGCGTCCTCTAAACACTTCATTTTTATGGGATGAATCGCTAATACGCAACGCTCACGCTAACATGCAAATGCAACTTACGAAGATAAATTTCGTTGCTCCACTTACATCTCTTTCGTCGCATGATGATTCACCTTTTGCAGTCGTTCTTGGGGCTTCGTCGATTATGAATACAACTAATAAGAGAAATAATAATAAGAAAAATCAACGGTCTGTTTCGCAATCAACTTAAAAATTACCGAACCAACAAAAATTCTAACTATTAGACGAGAGAGAAAAACAAAAGGTTTAGAACAGTTACCAAGTTTAATAATTCCCATCACAATATTATCAATTAGTTTTGTTTCTATGTATACATGGTAGGATATCTTTAAAAAAACTTGATTGTAATATCTGAAATGCAGACACTGGACATCTTGTAAATGTGCACTTTTACGAGGAAATTTTTACTTTGTTGAAAAAAATATAATTTTTCAATGATCATTATCCTCTAAACGATAGTTTTCTTTAGCAAATAACTTACGCATTTACAATGTGTAAGATATTTCAATGTTGCAAATTATTAAAAACTGAAGGACAAATCAAATATTTATCTCATTATTTTGCTAATTTTTATAGTTTTAATCCAAAATACCATTTTAAGCGAAAAGAAATATTCAGATTAAAGGATTTAAATTTGTTGTTGCGACTGTTATTCATGATGATGGTCGTGTTCCTAACTAAATTTAAGCCACAGACCAACCTAATCGAAGTTAACCTAATCGATTAACCTAACCAACCTAATCGATGTTATCTTACACGCGAGCACTTGCTACGTTTTCGGTGATGCCATCACCAGTCATTTGCTTTCGAGAGTGAGTGCAGTTTTGAAGATACGATACTAAGGTTGTCAAACTGAGTGAGATTCACAAATGGTGTGTTCATTTATTTGTTCAGTTTTGTAATTCTTTATGTCCGCAAATTCCGATTTTTCCAGCTTGTTGTGTTTTTTGTGAATATTCATAGAATTTTCAAGTTGTGGTCTGTGTATTAATAAAAGTGTTTCAATTAAGTGACCGATGAAGGCAGAGACAGGTCATCAGTAGTGTTCTTTATATCCTTCTGTTAAATTAAGAGATTGTACAATATAGAATTTGTCACAACAGAACATGATAATTTATTTATACTTGGAGCATGGTATTAATTGGGTGTACTCTGTTTTCTTGGGTAATGTGCATTCCAGCTTCTCTTTCGTTCTGAATTGTCTACTCTTTCTGATTCATCTATCTGAATTAAATTAGTTTTGGATCATTGATTTTGGTTCTTGAGAAAGTAAGTGCTAAAACGATGTAGAAAAAGTTTCGTAAAAACCTTACTGTTTATCATCATTTATAGATGTCCTCGTTATACCAGAGGTTGATTAATCCGCACTTATCATGAGCGAAAAACGCAATTCGGCTGACACGTGAAAGCTTTCGTGCGTTCTCTCCATTTAGACACGCTCGTATTTCACCCTTATCTTCTGAGCAGAACCGCTGTGGAATTATCACACATAAACGTGAAGTAACACTTGGCTTTATTGCATCTTAAGAACGCTAAAATGCCTCTGAGCAATCAAGAGGTCGCTGCAAAGGACTTATTTTGGACCTTTTCTCAAACGTCATAAACTCTTTATTATTCTCTATCGTAAAATCTTCGTAGAGGAAAATCAAGAGGCAGGTGATATTTAGAAGGAATACGTGCTGTGTTTTCTTAAATGAAAACTCGATTATATGCGAACAGAAATAAGTGGGTTTTCATTACTTTACTTACTTGTTAAGTCGATCTAGAGACGAATTCTTGCAAAATAGGTTGCGGTAGCGTGTCCTGCCTAAGACGTCGATGTTTGTGGACAGTGGCGGATCTAGATCGAAATCAAGGGTGGAGGGGCTAATCGGGGAGGGATCTGAGGAGCACGAAGTTGTCATTTCTTTTGAAAATTATGATTTTAGTTTATTTAAATATTATAAGTATTGAATTTTAATATAATATATCAATTCATCGAATAGATACTTAACAATTTATTAAATATCGGCCAAATTTATTAATTGTTTGAAATAGCAAATACGTATTAAAGGATAAGGATTTCGTGACCAAATCAGAATTTTAGAAAGATACAAATCAAATAATCCAGGAAAATATATTTTGAATTTTGAACAAATACATGAAAATTCTGAAATAAAATACCCAGGAAAAGTTATATTTAGGATATATTTCTTAAAACAGTTGTCTTGAAGAGGTCTACTTCTTAATCCTTGTTCCAATAAATAAAGGCTCTACTAGTGAGATAACAAACAACTTACGAAGTGCATAGAGGCTATTCAAGGTACGGAGGGAAAAACGGCACCCCGTCATTGAATAAAAATATTGATGACATAAAACATGTGGAAAAGCCAAATTTCGAACGCCTCAAGACCGTCCCATCCTCTGTGAAGCGGGTAAAGGTTCCGTAAAGAAAAACGTCGCCAACTCCCTCCTCACAAGGCGTTAATAACATTGAAGGCTAGCTGTGAGTTCTGGTGTTGGAATTGCGGTTGCGCTGTACAAGAATTGCAGAGTTTATTCTGCATGGAACACGCTTAAAGTACCTAGTCGCTTTAACCAGTGCATGCAATACGCAGAAATTATAATACGAATTTGAATTACGTTTGCCTATAACGTGTAAATTTAGAGAGCGAAAAATCTGGTTACACTTTTACGAAGTATGCCTTTCATCAATTTTAATTTTGTCGCTTGAGAGTTCAGACCAAATGAGAGGGGTTCCCTTCGCTCTCCCCCTATAGGTCCGCCAGCGTTTGTGGATAAAGGCGCTACTTTACGTTGAATCCGATCAACTAATTTCACACCATATGATTAACCTGATCCACGTTGACAACTGCATGCGGTAGTACAAGACTCTCATCTAAGAGTATTTTAATAACAAAGGTGTAATAAAATATTATTTTAAATAAACCCTAATTAAAAACGTAGGGAACAAACATTACAACTGCGATACCGATGTGATTAACTATACACCAAGGTCCATTCTGCATGAACATGAAGTACACAAATACTTTGTAAATTGATTTTAAAAGTTCAAAAATGATCAATTAGGAGTTAAAACAACCGGAAGAAAACCAGGCTTGGCGTAGAGCTAATAATGTACGACAGCATACCAAGATTAGGCACCTTCAAGACCATATATTCATATTACTATTGTAAATAATAAGAAATCATAATCAAGAAAATTAAAATATTTCTTTGTATTTAAATACATTTGAGGAGAAAGTAAGAAAGGTCAAGTTTTAATTGTCATAATAAAAATTACACTGAATTTAGAGAATAAATTATCTCTTTTTTACAATGCACTATAACATCGATATAAATATTTTTAACAAATAAGTATGCACGGATTATGGAAACGGAATCGAGAGTGACTTGGCCCGTTTTGGTGGAGTATTTGAGACGATATAAAGTGTCTCATATTAATGTTATTTTCTCCTCCAGTAACATGTAATTGTTGTGGTGTATCAAGACAATTGTGAGCCCTTGGAAAAGATCTCATGTCACGACCTCTATAAGAATTTGATCAAGGAGAAACAGTTTGAAACATTTTGCAGTGATTTGAGTTGTATAATTTTTCCTGATTTTACCTTATTTTCCTGTCATTTTTAAAACTCGAAAGTGACCTTTTTCAATATGTAATATGTGATTTATGAGAAGAACATGAGTATATTTGCATGCAGTATTTGTTACTCATAACTCATTACTGATTTATGAGAAGAACATGAGTATATTTGCATGCAGTATTTGTTACAGTGGTTATTTCAGTTTCTTGATAATATATTGAAGAGGAATGAGAGATAAATAATGTCATCAATAGAATTGTATGGGAGTTGTCTGGATATCCCTTCCATACACGTAGGTTTCCGCTAATGCTATGGTAATATTATTCCACCACAACTTGAAGATCATTGGGAGGTGCTCATCTATTAAATGAGTGAATTTTGGTCAATATACAGATCCGTATTAACATCTGAATCTTGCTAGAGCAGAAAATAAGCAATATTAATTGTTTTATGCAAATATATCCCTCTTAAAACAATACGACGAACATTCACTCATAGAAAACAATTTTGGCTGGAGACGACACTTCAGGAGGACGTACGAAATCCGGCGACATATAAATACAGTCTTATATTAGACTGTATTATAACAATATGTCGCTACGAGCAAATGGATTCCTTCTCCTACGATCCCTAACTCGACGCCAGAAGTCACGTCAAGTCTGGAGTCGTACATTCTTAAGGTGCAATATCATTTGCTACACATAGTACAAGATGCAATTATTTGAACCTACAATACATCCGTAACATATTTCATCGTTACTTTCATGAAAATGTAACTAATGATTGTTGTTAACAATATCTGCTAGGTATTTTCATAGTACATAACAATCCGGAAGAGGTTTTGAAAGGTTTCTTCCACATTGGTGACTTTCCATCCACTCAGTTAATCCTTCTTCACATTATTCGGTAGAATATTATTTGGCTAGCATTACGCCCCGTCCTCTTTGGGCCATGGAATAGACGCAATATTAATTTTACATCAGGCTGAGTGGGTTTGGGAGTAAGTCTGAACTTTTGAGGTACGAGGAAATCTACGGAGACTAGAAGTCATACCATCCAGGGTGTCTCAGAGCTCAACCTACTTAGCTGACTCTACTAACAGTGCCTCAATTTCGAAATGATTACTAAAACAAAAAAAAAGTAAAGGAAGAACAGGAAACTTGCCGCTTAACTACGAGTGACACCACATCAAACACTTCCATTAAGTCCGTATTTCCTTTCCTTATACCGATATGTGCGGCTTGGAGAGAGGGGGAGAGGGAAAGACGAGGAAAGCCGCCCTCTTGAACCAAGGCTGCGGTATCGGTGATGTGAAGGAGCGCAGATACAGAACACCCCCTTCTCCCTCTCCTCTCGGTCTCTTCTACAGCAGCAACCCGAAGCGTCGAGAAACCCAAGAAACCCCGAGGAAGCAACGACAGCACGAGCGAAACCTTAGCCACAGGAAGTGGCTAAGATGCGGGGAGGAGAAGAAGGCGACGGGCAAACGCCACCGCCGCCGGATGCGGGCCGCCGCGAAATTCTCCTCCAGGGACCTCATGCATTCCTGGAGGGCGCTTCCGCCCACATGGTGACGACGGTGTCCTTCGCTCCACACGCAGGTCGCCTGTCGGTTGGCGCCGTCCCCCACAACGTACGGCGCAGTGCACTCCCATGAAACGCATTTCATACGAATAGCGTTTCATACAAATGTTCACTCCGATGAAACCCCACATTCTATAATATAACACCTGTGTTATAATCAATAAAAGCTGAAATTTAAATTTAGGCTTGAGAATACCGATGAAGTGAGTTTCATAAAGCGCGCTTCGCACGACAATGAACGCCGATGAAACGTCGTTTCATGAGATGTTGCTTCTTATAATATAATTTATTTTATTATTAATTAATTAATTTTTTTCATATTGATTCTGTTTCTTGGCCATGTGATCTGTTTACTTCAATATGTATTTAATCTGTATTTTAATTAATGTTGAATTAATTCCTAGATTTTTCTGCGAACAACAAAAAATTTCTCGCGTTCTACCAGGAAACAGTGAACCACCGGTTAGTGATCGCCAATTTAGTATTTCATTTATATTATTAATTAGTACAAACTTATTCGATACGAACCTACATTTTTGTAACATAAGTAATATTAACTTAAAAACGTTTTATAGCGTTATTTCTAGCTTTATTTGAACACGCCATTTTTCACTTAACTCCAATACAATCGCCGCGGTAAATGAAATGTGATAAAAATGAAATAAAACCATTTTTGCACGTTGCATGAAAATCTGTGTCTTTTTAAATGAGTTCTGTTTCATTGGTCTCTATCGCGTCTAAATGGCATTATGGACACGTACGTTTTGCATGACACGGTTCAAGTTATATTGAAGGTATCTTAGTCAAGTCTAAATAGTTAGGAACCATTATAGGAATACAATTTTTTTCTGCGCCAGTTATTTATTACAAGACTTAAGCATAAATGATTAGAATAAATTATTTAGACATAACAGTTATAAATTATGAAGAATAGTTGGTTTGAATAATTTATTAAATAAAACACTTTTATGTAGAAAAAGTTTTACTAACAAACAATGTATAACTAGTTAAAGTTTTAGAACAATTCAGTGTTGAATTAATGTAATATAATATATTATTATAATGATTGTCAATCCACAATTACAATGTTTTAAAGTCAAGCCTTGCGAAACAATTTTACCAAAAGCTCATGTATCCCAATTACCTTGACACACAGAGAACACATACAACATTTGTAAAGGTGAAATTGGAAGACATAACGATTCAAAAGTTTTCCTGAAAGGGATCGTAACCCTTCTCGTTCCACAAAATAGTTCCCGATCGGTTCCAACAACCCACAATTGTCAAGAATTCGATGAGAATGGGATTTGTGCAGCCTCATCTAATTTCCATCCAAATAGCATTCCTCATGCTATTACCCGTGCGGCCAACAGTGGTCGAATGGAAATCAGATGGAAATTCGATCTTCTGATTGCGGAACGGAGTAGAAGCACTTGTAGTCAGTGGACGAAAGGCAGTAGGAGAAACACACTTAGTTCTCCATAATGGCACATTAGATATTGTGTTGCTCAGAAAATAAACCATCCAGTTGTATTCAGACCCATAACTCCGTTAACTGCCACTACAATATACATGGGTAAGAATACGTAAACTCGTCGAATCAAGGATGAATACACGAACGTGAACATTTGTCTGGACATGAATTGGAGGAATAAGGTTCGGGTTAGGGGCGTGAGACCAGTTACCCTTCCAATGAATTTAGAAAATTCTATATAATTTTTGTGGTCGGTTTTATGTTAAACAGAAGCTTAAAGCGTGTTTAGTAGTAATACAAAAATAATTTTGTACGTTAGTAATTTGTATCATTATTTCCTATTCTTTTGGTATTAAAATTAATGTAGAAACATGTTTACGAACAATTACCTGCTTTGAAGTTTCGACTACAGAAAAAGATAAATAAGACTTCCCTCAAATTACTGATGAAGGAATTGAAAGAGTTAAATTGTCTTTTTTTACGTCAATATTATTAAATTAAATAAACGAACATCGATGAGTTACATAAGGAAAATATGTAGGAATACAGATCCTTTTTTGTATATATGGGTTAGTGAGATTCACCTGTATTAATATTTACATGTTCATAATACCTCTTTCAATGAATGTGATCAATAGTTTTTATCTTATCCATAAATACATATCCAAAAATTATCCATGTATCCCTAAATTACAAAACGAATCCAGGAGGGGAAGAATGTCTAAAATAGAGTTACGATGCGTTACAAGTTGATACCAATACTACGCAGAGGAACTTCCCAGTAACATTTAGTCAGTTGTTCAGTAACATTCAGATGTTTCAATCACTTCATTTTCTTATAATGCATTGCACATAGGTATATTATAAACATTAATTATAATTTATTGAAAATAAGATAATGCACGAGAAAAGGGAGATTAACTAATGAAAAGAATACACAGTTCAGTTCTTAGGTTGTTATTAATTCCTTGAGTCATTTTGATTCTAAAACAACATTTCCTACATCTCTATTTATAAACGACGTTGCCCTGACTGACTATGTTGAAGCCCAGTGCGAAATTGTTTTTCGAAATTCCGATTTTGAAGGGGTAATTCGGAATTCTCGCTAATGGAGATATCAACTCGTATTATGCATGTGAACGTGTTTCATGAAATATCTGTATCTATACTTCTGAGTAAAAAATTGGTGAATTGCCCTAAGTGACTCATTCATCGACTATTTAAGAAACGAAGTTGAAATTTTGAGAGGACGTACCTTCATATTATAGATACTACGTAACTGTAAGAAATAATATAACGAAATTCCAATTTGAAAGAATTGAAATGTGATTTTCCGAATGTATGCTTTACCTCACGAACCAAGTGAGGTGTCAATATAGGTTTTGTAAATACACGTGCTATTTTTGTCTCCATTAAATTATAATAAATGATTAGACAGTGTCGTAACAAAAAAATCTCCTTTGGAGGTCACTAGTATTATAGCATTATATTCGTGTAATAATGTATTTTTTAATCGATAATTCAGAACAACTATATAATTTTTTTTTCGCGGACCGCAATCAAAAGAGTATCTTCCCTGTCTTATTCATTCGTAAACACCTTACGGTATCACTATTTATTTACGGAATGTGAACGCGTATCCAATTAGATTTAGAGATGACATTTTAATTATTGATTAGTGAGAAGTAATTATTGATTATATTCTAAATGAAAAGTAATGTTCTATTGGCATTCTTATTCACTATTATAAATTTCCGAAGTATTACATAATGTTTTGTGAGGTTACCTATTAACATATCACATTAGCTTTGGAGCTTAAACTAGTGTTATATTACGTAAACAGTACTTGTTAATCTCTTCTCTTAGAGTTTCGACAAAACGTAGAACAAAAAATCAATCTGTTGTCTGTTCGTCTCTCGTTGCCACAGAAGTCAAGACGTAACAGAAGCGTTTCTTAGCCATCACTCGCGTGTTTTGCATGCACTCTCTGTCTGATGTTGCTCAGCGATGTTTTACGCCTCAGAAACAAGACCTTCTGTGTTCTCCATAGAGCATTGGCCTTTCACTCCTCGGTCACTGGAGATCGCTAGAATTGCCTTTTTTACAACGTTTAAGAAGTGAGCGATTTAAAGCTCTTGGAATAGTGGCGTAAATATGGCGCTGAGGGATATTAATGCCCGCCCCCCTGCCGCAGTCTAAAGAAGAGGATTTTAAAAATGTATTTCGAGCAGAATTAAAATATTAGTTTAGGCCGGAAGATAGATTACTTTTCACGAGAAGATCAACATTGATAAATGTTTCTCACTGATAAATGTATCTCACTGAACTTGGATTAAGTGCCAATACCTTCTATTTATCTACATCAGGGGTTCCCAAACTTTGTTTACCACGCCCTTCTTCTGTCAAGAAGAAAACTTCCCATACACAATTTTATGTGGTAACGAAAAAGCAAGTATTAGTTTGAATAAACATTTTAACTGTTTTTATAACATATTAGTTGCAATTTATATTGAACAAGTAAAAGGCAAAATAAATCAGTGAGATAGACGACCTAGTAATTTTTTTACAAGATTCCCTATTCTTGGTTGAGGATGGCAAAGCTATGTCGAGATCCCGTGCCACTCTTGACTTGTCTTCATGCCTCCCGCACTTTGGGAAACCCCAATCTACATTTCACGAAAATATTCCCAAATATAAAAAGTGCCCAGTTCAACTCATTTTTAATTAATACAAGGTTCTATCCATATTGTGTAACCACTATAACCTTTGAAGTTGCTTCGGTTAGCCTCAGATCTTCTAGTGGTAATATGATTCACCATTGCCTATAGATTCACGACACAAATACAGAGAAATTTATTCGTAAACCTTCCCAAAATCGGGAGTTGGAAATGTAATCTGATACGATTTAGTATTATATTAACGCAATTTTATGGGTAAATTCTTCATGCATTTGATAACTTATTCTGGGTAAAATATGTCAGAATAAGTAGAGGTAACCAATGTAGTTGCAATATCAACACCCAAATGAAAATGGCGACTTATCTGTACTCGAACCAGGGTTAATTTAGCTCCGGTTGTAGGGTTCCTGCCTTCCGCACCATCCATTTTGTCCCTCACCACCTTCTCCTTGCCTACTTCGGAGTTTCTGTGGTCACTTTTCCCCATGCAGTGGATAAGTTACCACACATGACAGTCCCCATACCAAAAGCACTTGAACACAGTTTTCACGTGCCTTCGTGTCAGGATTTTATTTCAACTCTCCCGTTATGGTATTTACTCGTGGTAAAGTGGTTTCAATATCAACAGCTAAGTGAAAGTGGTATCAGTAAATAGCGCTTTCGAGTGGCAGAGGACAGCACCACTGTGGCCGGAGAATGAGGTCCTGGATTCGAGTCTCAACCGAATTTGTATTTCAACCATTTTCCAACGACAAGGTACTCGAAATTTATAACCCATGAGAAGCTACGTGCACCAGGTGAACTGTGCATGCCAACTGCTATGTAACTATAAATCGAATCGAATTCTTTCGTATCTATATATTAGCTCTTAGTTTCAGTTTGTATATGTTGTTTTCTTGGTTAAATTCAAGCCAACTATTATGAAACTTGTGGATGGAATATTTTAAATTCATGGAATTATTTTAAACTCATCGTTTATTTACTTGGGAGACGATTTTCCTGTTATCTTGAGGATATTTCCAATCATACCTGGCTATTTTTTTTGCAAGATTTCGTTTCGTCTCAACCTTACCCAGATGGTAAAAATTCCCACTTAATTTCACTCAGTTTACAAGTGAAATCTTAATAAATCAATGAATCTTTTTATCTCAAAAATAATTCCACATAACCGTGAAATTGTTTATTAAACATTCGCACTGATTGCAATGCATATAAAACTTAATACTAATAAAACAAAATAACTAATTATTAACAGTAACGCACATAAATAAAGAACCGGAATTGTTACAGTTCTCAGAAATACGAATTCAGTGATTTATACAATTACTAGCTGAGTACCCGCGTAAATTCTGTAAAATGTCTCCCGTTTTCTTTTTTTCTCATATCTTCATTGCTATCCACCGAGAATGTTATCTATTAATGTTGGAGATTATATTAGTATTGGTGTGTACCCTCAACCCCTTATTTTTACAGATGTAATTCAAGAAACGTTTTTTGAGAACTCCAATTTCCCATTTCATACCTTTAGGGGATAATTTTTGTAAAATCCTTTCTCAGCGGATATTTTTGATAAAGTTTTCTGTCAAGCTCTCCCGAACCTCCACCTCTAGGATCGTCGTGCACCTGATGTGGTCTGAAGGGTACATAATGCCATTGGAAATACGATTAATCATCTCAGATTACACGATAACCATGGACTCGACCCTAATATCGGTCCTTTTACGTTATTTTTACGCTTCGCTCTTTCCGCTCGCAGCTCTAAGAATACAGTTATGTGATATCTTCAACATTACGGCATTGGTTCTTGAAACATTTCCTCAACCCTAAAACCATGTATCCGATTCATTTCTTTTTAATTTCAATATTAGTTTTGAATTATTTTTATTCATAAACCCATTTCCACCACCCACCCACCCAAGGGGTGCTAGTGGTGTGTTTGTATCAGTAGGGCTGAATACATACTTAAACCATATCGGGATTTCACTATGAACTGAGCGATGCTGAAAAAAAATGGACTCGTCACTAGTATTTGTCATGTTCAATACTTTTTTCATAGTATCCCCTTCCCTAGGAGTGCAGGAATTTATACGGGCTGATTGTGGACTTTTACGTCTTCGAGAGTGTCACTACTAATTTCAGCGGCCCCGAGAACTACGATCTCAACGTTAATATCAGCCATTTTGCACTCCTTCTTACCCCAACACATAGAGTGTTTTTTCCTTATAAGGAGTGATCGTGTACTTATTTGGCAATGAGGTTGTCACTTCAATTCAGCGGTCTCAAAAATGATTTATTCAACACTAATATCAGTCGTTCTTTTATTATGTTTACCTGTCCTCCGTTCCCACCCCTACCCTAGGAATACTAGGGGTATCATTATCTGGAATGTGGACTGATTGTTAACTTAGAAAGCATCTGGGACGTCCTAATCCACCCCAACGCCACCAAAAACTATGGTTTTGAATCTTTTCCATTATTTTTCTGTCATCCTCTCGTCACCCCCTCTCCAGGGGTGCAAGGGATGTCTTACCCCCATAGGGCATGTTGGCATTTAGTCAGTCATCTATGTATCAAGTTTGGTTGAAATTGTTCCAGACACCCTGGAGTTATGGTGGGATACATACATAAAATATTCCAACCCCCATTTCACTCAGTTGGGGACGTATTTTTGTAGTATCGTTTCTTAGCGGATGTCTACTCCCTAAAAGGAAGATATCTGCAAAATTTCAAGTTTGTAGGCTTTGTATTTTCTGAGATTTTTCGTGTTTAGTCAGTGAGTGGTATTTCGCTTATATATATATATATATATA
>NNCF01129706.1:123002-152905 GCA_002313205.1 Laupala kohalensis
ACATATGCATACACATGACAACAGGCGAGAAAGTGAAACTTTGAAAATCTGTTCTCCTGCAATCAATTCTTGAAGACAGTGTTCACTCAAACTTGTTTGAAAATTACCGCACATTCGTAATTACGGAAAATTATTCATAGTTACAGTTTAATCATGTAAGAAAGAAACATACGCTATCATCTCAGATTCACTGATGTCATTGTTCGTTTTATTATAGCGCTGCTTTAAGAGCATCACGCAAAGTCATTTGAAAATTTGAGCTCCTATTAGTTCGCAATCATCTAACTCTTCCCCTCATACGAGGACAAAGTCGTACACCATATGCTCTGGATTCGTTAGACACCAGGCACTCTTAATACGAAAGACAATTTTCTCTATCATCCGTCATTAGAACATCCGACATACATGTTTTGCCTTATGTCGTTGAAAGATTGTTCAAGCATAAATATTAATATTAATTAATGTTTCTAAAATTAGGTTACGAAGAAAATAGTTTGAGCGTTTTCCACTGGATTCTCTCTAAAAGAGGATGGTTGTTAATTAAAATAAATAAAAATTCTGTTTAAATTATTTCAGACAAACAGGAGAAGTTTCACACATAAAATTTCAAGACATCTCTCGAATGCAATGAGATACATCAAAAATTAATCTACGTATTTACCAGAGTTGATGTCAGTGTTTAATTAAAAAAATTATTCAAGGAGAGAAAAGTTTGTCGTCTTATTTTTGAAACAAGAAAACGCTTATTTTATTGGACTGAGACTATGTATCGGAAGTGAGTATAATTTTGTTTTTGTTTCTTGGTCTATTTTTTACTCTACATGTAAATTTATCTATCATCTACATGTACATTTAATTTATCATGTACAAGTATTTTGCTATTTCCTTATTAACACTTGACTTAAACAGGTTGTGTCGCATATGTGTATTAAAGAATATAGAAGTTTACTTCTAAAGTTTAAATGTTTATTAATTGTCATATCATACTCCCATGATTCTCCAAACTTCATATGTAAGTCACGGTGGAAGCGGAAAGTGAAAAAAATGTTTTATACTGTGAACGTTAAAAAATTGACAATGTGGTATTAATAAGAGAGAGAAGAATATTTTTTGGGGGTAAGTATTAAATATCTTCACAATGACGTCGGTTTCATTAAAGAGACAATTGGTAAATATTTGCAATTAAGAATCTTTTATAAGTAATCAAAACCTTATTTACTGAATGATAAAATTTCATTTCAAAATCTCTTGTTGATTTAGAAAAATGTTCCAGTTCAAACAACATGATATTGACTATCCACAAATATTTAGTGATAAACTTCACCGACAAGAAGAAAGAATACATATCAACTACCTAACATGAGTTGACACAGAAAACGATATCTCAACTCAATTCCTCCAATTGGATAAATAAAACAAACCGAATGAGTCAATCTCTTCATATTTTTTCAACAAGGGATATTATCATCCTGCGTGCTTAAAGGTTTACATTTACGATTAAAAAATAATCGTGGGACAAATAAACAAGGGAAGAATGTCAGTCTAGTCTGAATTGTATACAAGGTAAATAATAGCTCATCAATACGTTAGACCGTGTATCCGCTCAGTTATGTAATCCTATCTTATCGAGTCAATCTAATGAAAGTTTATTGCTTTTGCTGTTTAGTTTGGGACACTTGAGAAAATACCCTTGTGAATGAATATACTTCTGAAGGTTTGCGCGGCCGACTTGATGCGAATTTTTGCTGTCCGGTTGGAGCCGGGTCGAAGATTTGAAACTTATCGTTTCGGCTGCAATACTGCATCCTTCTTCAGGAGTGATAATTGAATATACTTCTCTTTCATCAATTTGATTGATTTTGGATAGCTATTGATATATTTACAATTTTTTACATTTATTTATGGCTAGACCTAGGCCAAGGGGCGTACACTTCCTTCGAACTGTCAGTTAGGTGAGGAAATTAGAAAAGAGAGATCTATGGATATCGGGGAGCTTAGGTACCGGACCGACATTCGACCGAAAACTCCCAGCTGTAAACATCACCTCCTTTAACCCAGAAAGGTTCGAACCCGCGCTCAGCCCCTTAGCGATACGATGGAAGAGAAAACGCTACTACAACACCACCGCTACCGATATGTATGTCCCACAGCATCTACAATTAGTACGTAGTGGCATTCATGGACATATACCAGTGCTAAGAGTGCTTGGTATGATGTGTCCTTCTCTTGAGGTCATTACATGTTCTTTCGTAACCGTCAGAAATACACTTCTCTGAGTAGTTTTTTCAGTTCGAATGGTCTTCTTCATGATGACAAGTACTGATGTTACCATCGAATGATACCGTCAATAAAATCGCTCCTTCAAATGAAGCAGCGACAACAGTCGAAACCTTCCTACACTTTCCTTTTTCAGGGTACAAAGGTATTAGAAGCAGTTAAGTCATCAAAATACCGACTTCGTTTTGCAAATTTGTATTGTATAACCCGAATCTGTTCACTTATTACTTAAACTTTTCCATTATCAGTTCCCTCGAAATGCATTTTTCATTAATATTGTTGCACTTGATTTTCTATCAAGAATTGTCAACAATACTAGTCAAAGTGAGGTTCCAGGAGCAATATCTGTGGGTTCACTTCATTTTTTCAATATTAATACATTGAATGTCGTGCAAGTATCATTTTATCCTCCAAGAGGATATTTTATACCTATTTTTTCACCTATTCGTATTATTTTCAACATATTTTTTAAATTTCTTATCGTGTAGTTTAAATAGCTCCAAAGTGACCAACATCACAGGAAATTTTCCCTAGTTCTCTTTTCAATCCTCCACGAAACCAAAGAAGAAACATCTACTAAATCTATCGTTATATGTGGTGATTTCAATATCGATTTCTTGAGTACATCCGACTCTGCACATTCACCAGTTAATCGATTCNACACTTATGTCTTTTTCTAAACAAGGATAATTGCAGCTCGCATTTGTACCACCCCTGTCTTCTTCACATTGCCTGTAACACCTCCACCTACTTTCTCCCGCCAAGTCGATTTACTAAACCGTCATTTTTATCGCCATTTTAGGCACAACATTCACCGTAATAATCAGGTTCTCTATCACCCTTCCCTCGTCCTTTGCAGACACACGTTTCCTCTTCAATCACCCTGTGATGTCACCTCCAATCAAGAACTACCATCACCGCAATCATCATGAGATTCGTAGTGGTATCCACTACTGGTGTACCAGTGTAAGTATCGTCCTAGGAACCTTTCTCATCTGTCGTAAGTATAGACCTTCATTTAAGAGAGAACCGTCAGGGGCGGAAATTCTCTGCGAAATTTCTCAAATTTCCGGAAAATACTATGCGCATATTTCCGGAAAATACATAGCTGATATGAGAAATCACGAGCTCTACAGTTGTGGACACTACTGTCGGTTCTCTCTTACATGAAGATCTCTAGTCCTAAGTAGTCTGTAGCCAGCGCCAGCCAGCATCGCTTCAGTCTCCTCCCACCACGCCCGTTGCGGCAATGGCTGGCCACTGCCCATTGTATGGAAATGCAGGCGGCCAAAGCGATAGAAGAGCACAGGTATCCTTGGGAGGGCAGCGGTGGTCGACGCCAAGAAACAGATGGCGGTGAGGTGTAATGCGGAGCAGGGCTGCCAAGGGGAGGAGCAGGAGTGTCCAAACTGTTGACAATTACAATCAAATCATTGCTCCGTAAATAACGGGAAGAGGAGGGGAACATCCTCCCCCACCTCCACCCAGCAAGGACTATTGTGTCATAAATGTCAATAGGTGAGCGGACAAAGTGGTCTCCACAGATACCTTTCGAAAACTCATCTACTTGGCGAATTTTACATACATACTGGGTGAAAAGATGTGTATCAGCATTATTGAAGTCGTTGATTGTTTTTGTATTTAGAAGTCAGAAAGTACCTTCAAAAAAAAATTAATATTAATTACAATGTATATTGTGGTAGTATTTTAAACATCAGGTGAAAACTTCTCATGAGTTAGCATATAAGAGTTGGAATTGGCGAATTCATTTCTCCATCCCCCTCAAAGATTCTTTACCTTCAAGAAGACTATGTATAGGTGGATAGTATTAGTTAAATAGTAATAATAAGTCAACGATGCTAACACGGCCATTACATTACACTCTTGGCACATATTCATACCCAGAATGCAAAATATCGGCGAAACGAACATCCCGAATTCAAAGGGTTTGGGACAGATTCCTATCAGTCTCATAAATATATTCGAAAATAAATGTCACCCGGATTGACATAATGAGATACTAGAAAAATAAAAACCCAGTTTATGGTATATATATNAATAAACGAGCACCAACTAAATCAGATCCACACCATGATATGCACAACAAGTATGTTAAAAGCTTGAAGCTCATTATATTTAAAAAATTACAGTTCTTGAAGTTTCTACTGTTTTCACCCGGTGCATACCAACTAATAAGTATCATGAATAACTTCAGAACTCTATTTTAGATAAATGAATAAATTATGACTTGCGACCCTTTTTTGACGATCAACATATTTTTATGTTATCGAAGTCTCTTTATTGTTCTATTAATAATTTGTTTCTTCATCTGGATTACATTATGGAAAAATCGTAGTAATACTCCATTTTAATCCTACCCAATTGACGGGGAAAGTACCAGTGCCCTGACGAGAAGATTTAATAAAAGAAGCAAATCATAAAACAATTTTTATAAAGCAGAGAATTGCATGAAGATAAGACAAGGTGAATACTACTACAGGAGTTCTATTTCAAATAATGCTGTTATATTGTGGTGCACAAATCTACACGCTCCTAGTATTAAACAGAAAAAAAGACAAATCTGGTTCAAATACCGCGCACACGTGAAATATTTCTTTCCTAAAACTATACCAATTTTTATTAAACTATTACTTTTTTGTGTTGGTTATCAGATAATAATTTTCGAGTACACTCGAACACAGTTTGAATTAAAATTTAAATATTTTGATCGACCTTGTAAGTAGATTTTTTATAACACGACTTTTCGACAGATGCTTTCTGTGTTTATCAACTCATGGTCATTCAAAGTATTGAAATTGGAAATTGATAGTAGAAGAGAATAATGTCAATACAGTTTGAATTGCCCTCTTATGGCAAACACGATGAAGCATGTAATGAAAACTCAGAAGTCTTCCCATGTTCTACCAATAAACATTCTTCACGAATACGTAGAACGGTAGCTGTTGAACATCATATTAAATTTTGTTAAATAATTACGAGTACTATGCTAATAAAGACGAAGGATTCTGTGGTGGTTTGTTTGTGGTAGGCTTTCCATCTTTGTTTTAAATTGAAAAATGAGAACTATGAAACCAAAATTCCCTGGAAACAATCGTTTTATAATTCATTTCAGAGAAGACATTCCTTAAACATTTGTTCAAAGTCGATAATCATATTACATTATTATTTAAATCATTACATCATTATTATTTTATTAAATAATTAATTATGCGTCCAATTAAATGTTAATAAGTCCACAGTCTAGATTAAGAGCAAGAGCACATTGCGAAAAGGCTTTGTGAGTTTTTGGTTCGCCCACGATTAGGATACGTTAGTATATTATTTTATCACCCATTACTTTGATTTCATTGTCGTATTTACCCCGATCATTCACGATCTCTGCTATACATAACATTTTGAGATTAACATGTGGACGTGATTGTAATATGTTTCCAAAATGTGTTTCATCGAATAGGCTGTCTAAACGATCGTCTTCCCAACTAAAGAATTTAGTATACCAGAACTACTACGGGATTTTTTATTATGGACCCCTCACTTCTAATAGCTGTAGAGAGTACAAAAATATCGCAGAAAATCACAGTTACCGCCACTGGTTTTGTCATTTTGTTTTGCATATACCCAAGTGAAAAATTTGATTTTATGAATGAATATTAATTGTTTAAAGCCAGAAATGTTTCAAAAAGCGTGATATTTTGGCGGTTTTTGCCGATACGATGACTTCATTTAAAATAAACTAAGAGTGGCAAACATAATTCTTATTCAGCGAATGATCAGTGTTGTATTTGTGACAACATTTGTTAATTTCAATAATCTACTTGCAAAATATACAAGGTATTTTTTTTCTCAGAAACACTGCTAAAACGACCAGACACATTATTAACGAATAAAATAAATACCATCGCATTCAGAAGAATGCCATGATAACATTACAATTGAATTAAAACGTTTAATACTATTTACTTGGACACCTGCATAAAATTCAGGATGAGAGAACAATAAAAACATCTATAACTGGTACAAAGAAGAGAAGAAGACCAGGACCAAAAAAAAAGGAAGACGTTTTGAAAAACAGCAAAGAACTATGAATCAAGAATTGGCTCGTATTGGTGTAAGATCGAAGGAGAAGGAAAACTGTCGTGGAGCAGGCCAAAACATCAAGAAGGATGTTGTAGAGCCTATTAAGAAGAGAATAGTGTGTATGGTCGTTTTTAGCAGTGTTTTCGAAATAAATAAATAACTTATTATATTTTGCAATTAAAAGATTGAAATTAATAAATGTTGTCACAAACACAACATTTTTTTTCATTTTATTAGTACACTCCCCGTGCCGCTACTATACAGTAAATACCGGGGTTTTAACATACATTTCTTTCTAACCTTTAATGTCTTTCTTCCTTCAAGAACTACGATGTATCATACACTCGTGCTTAATAGTATACCATACAATTATTTTCTTCCTCTCTCTTAGGCATCTCTGTTTTAAACCCTTGCCTCTTCATATCATCGTCTTTTGTTGTCCGTATAGAAGTACAGAATAGGGTATCATTATTCAATATAGATAGGCGTAAGGCTTACAATCGTCCATATGCGTTATCACCCTCCTGCATGGACGGTACCATTTTGCCCAACCATAGGGACAAGCCATGCCTATCCCTATGGTTGGTTCCCGTTCCTAACCGCAACACAACACAACACAACATTGATCATTTGCTGGATAAGAATTATTTTTTTCACTCTTAGTTTATTTTATAAAAAATAATGAAGTCGGCGTATCGGCAAAAACCGCCAAAATATCCCGCTTGCTGAAACATTTCTGGCTTTAAAAATTTAATATTCATTCGTAAAACAAACTTTTCACTTGTGTATATGCAAAACAAAATTACAAATCCATGGTGGTAATTGAATTTTTCTGTGATTTTTGTTGTACTCTTCACAGCTATTAGAAGTCAGGGGTCAAATAATAAAAAATCCGATAGGAGGTACAAAGACAGCGATTAATTTTAGATACATGATTTATTTGGACTGAAGTAAAGACTGAACTGGGCACAGTTTAAATATATTAATTATTATCCAAAACTTCCTTTTAATGATAAATAATTTATTTAATATCTGGTATATATTGGTAAATTTCTCTATATTGTTCAATGGTGTATCACCATTTGTAAACGTAAAGAGTCCCTAGAATATTTTCCCTCGATATATTTAGTATTTTTCAAATGACGTTCCGGTAAAATAAATAAGAACAAAATATAATATTTATCATATCAGTTAAAATCAGAACTTCGACTAAACTTTATACGCAATGTAGGTAAGATCGTCGCATATATTTCTCTCGGTATAGAATTCACATGGTACAACATAATTTTACGTCATAAACTTACACGTTCGGCCGAGATTCTGTCTGGACCGAATATTGTCGTAATAGTATGTTCTCCACATTAAAGATATGCGTGTACATTGCATATATTTTGTGCCAGAGCAAACGCTGCTTGAGAAACACGAGCGAGCAATGCAATTGTCCGCCCCCCTCCCCCTTCCCCACCCCTCCACCACCAAAGCCCCGACGTCGACTACGACGCATCCAACAGGGGTCTCCTCCGCCGCCGCGTTGGGAAGCGCGCCAGCCGCCATCTCACTGGGGGCGACGTCGGTGGTATCGGGGACGAAGCGACAGTCGCTAGGCGCATACATAATGCAGAGGTTGGGCGAGTGCTACGCGCACGGGATCGACGCGGCCACCGGTGCCACCAGTGTACCGTGCCCCCGACCTCTCTCCCTCCCTCGACACGCGCTCCACCCTTTAGTGCATTTCCCCTGGAGTGAGAGGGCGGTCGACACAGGCGCCGTGCATGCGAGCTCTCTGCCGGGCACGGATTCACGAGAATGCACGACTTAAATCCGGTCTCTGGATTATCGACTTAAAACATTTTTAATCGCGTAAAAGGGATCTAAAATAGACACCAATCTACCAGAAATACAGCATTTTGTGAAAATTGATTAGTATTTCAATCATAATCACGGAGGTTTTTTTAAATTAACTATTTCATTCAGCCGAGTGGTGCAGGAGGGGGTTGTATTGAGGGGACGGAGGGGGTTGTAAAGAGGGTATGTGTCACCCCCCCCCCGCCACAGACTACAAAAAAAATCAAAATTAAATTAAAAATTTACCTGGCGGTGAGGTTCACCGCAATCTAAGAGATTTCTATGTTTGTTAAATTAAAAAGTTAATATTAAAGAGAAGACGTAAATGCCTTTCAATTTTATCGGGTGTGTATCATATATACAATCAACAAATTCACGTGCGGATCTAGCAAACATTTTACTGATTCGTAATGTCCAGTAGAAATATTATGTATGGCGATATCGCCGCAAATTCAACGTTTTGTCAAATCATAGTCCGAAATCTACTCCAGTTGAAAAATACCTTGTAAGCTCCACAGCTTTCGAAATTTTGTTAGGAGTTTTTATCATATTATAGCATAGTTGTATTAAAGAATGAAAGAGTTTCCCTCTCAATAGGAGGAGACTTTGCCTCATCCTCCTAAAAAAAACTACCTAAGCCCTTCATCATAACTTTATTCAGTAAGTTTAATTATGTTAACCACTTTTGAATGACACAATTTGGTAAGGAAAAGAAAAAAGATGCTGACAATACTGAGTTTCTAAAATTGAGATATAGGTCTCAATATACGCAGAAAATAAGCTAATTTTCTGATTGAGAAACTAACTTCTAATCAATAAGGAAAAAGTTTGAAGGATTTGGTCGGAGAATAGTACCTTACATATTCCGTCTTCTTGCTCTATGTTGTTGTTTAATTTGATGTACTCAAAGCTATAAATATTTCATTTCTGTATACCTACTTGACATACGAGCTTCTCTTATATTATTAAAATCCAATACCTGTGATTTTAACGCGTTTCTTTTGCCTAGTTAGCGTTCCATGGTGTAAACCTAAACGCAATTCGGTAACTTTTATCATTAATGAGACGTACACAAATCGATACAAGATGTGGAGAAGCCACCGGAAATCAGACAAGAGAAAGTGGATATCGGAAGAGACTGATGAGGGTGCAGGTGGAAGACAAGAACAGGAAGCAGATGCATGGTGAAGGTCGACGTGAAGAGCAGAAGGTAATTGCAGAAGTGGAAGGTTATGAGAAGTGAGACAAATACCCCGGAAACGAGTAATAAGACAACTGTAAAATTCCGAACCGTAACATTCATTTAATCACAGTTTATATAATCGAAAATTGAGTGGAAAACACACTTTTGTTCACATATCTTGATCTACATATTATGAATTTTCTAAGAAAATTGTATTTTAATGTCCAATATTTCCCAGATTTTCAAAAGGAAATAAAGTAATTAACACGGATGAGATGCTCGAACCGATTAAAAATATTTGGGAACACTATTTCGATCACGTAACTCTTTAAGGAAAACAATTTAACAGTAGTACTCTGTTGCTCGACACTTGAAAGTAACAATTTTTAGCTCATTTTGCTCGATAAATACATTTTGGATTCGAAAACTTGAAAAACAGTTGTAGCTCTGTGAATCGATTACATTTTACTTGAATAGTTCAATATATCTCACAAATTTGATGTATACCTAGAACTATATTAGATACACTTGACCTTTAATTGACGTGACAAGAGAGTTGAAGTTACTCATTTAATGAACCTTAGTATTAACAATTATGTTTCACATCGTATATTTTATTCTGACAACCTGTTTAACAATCCCAACGTATATCTTATTTTGAAAATGTAAATTTTTGTTATATTACTTTCCCCCATACCAACTATGACAGAAACGAGATACCTTTACATTTTGTTTATAAGGACAGAATTGTATGCATTGTAACTTTATAATTTTTGTTCTGTAATTTGTATAAAAAGTCAAAATTAAATTGAACTGTAAAATGTTCATGAACGAACTGTAAAGTGTCATTTATAACCGAACGATAGCACTGGAAGATAACAACTGACAAATAAACACTCTTTTTTTGTTTGTCGCCATTCTCCTACCTCCCCCTTCCTTCGTTTAGAAAGGTTTTTGTTCCTTTTTGAAAAATATGGGACAAGTTTGTACACACGTTTTGAATTGTTTGTTGCTCTCACTAAGCGATTTAATACAGAGACAAACTTCAAGGTTAAAAGTGCCGTATAAAATTTAGCGTTACGTAACACCAAGGCAGAACCCCCACCCCACACCAGCAGATTTGATACCTTTAATTTCTCTAAATTATTTTCATATTCTCATCTTGACCTCTGGTCTTTTATTTAATTGGGGCTTTAGGGCTCGCCTTGATCTCTGTATTCACATAAATGGTAAAAAATTACATATTTTTACCACGGCAACGTTTCGGTAATTTACTTTGCCTACATCAGGGCTACAACGAACATTTCTTGCATGTACAACTCCCAAAAATCTAAAACATTACCTCTACTAACTACCTATCTTTACTAAGAATTACATTAGTTAAAATACAATAACCTAAGTATGTTATTTTATTTTGATAATTGTATTTCAATTATTGTAATTCTTTGTAAAGATATGTAGTATGTATGGGTAATGTTTTAGTTTGGTACACTAAAAGTAATGCTATTTGTGTGTGTTCTTTGTAGCCCTGATGAAGGCAAAATAAACGATGACGTTGTAAAAATTTGTAATAATTGCCAAACAAAACAAAAACATTCGTGTAAATAATTTTCCTGTTCGAGAGAATTATTCACACGGATTCCGCAAGTTGGCTAAATGTGTTCCTTGTAATCCCACCTATGGTGGTGATCGATACCCAAGGATTCCCAGTATATCGAGAGTCCCCTTCGTGGTCATGATTCAGCAGTCGAATCTCTGTCGATGGTATCGAGGTGGGCAGAGGGCGATTATGCGGTCTCAGTGGGAGGCTAAGTCGAGGGTGGTAAGCGGAGTGATGGAGTAGCGATGAAGGCAGATGGCTCCCTCCTCCTCCTCCTCCTCTGCAGACACACGAGTGCAGGTGGCGCCTGCGGTGGAGGTCTACGTCACCACCTGCAGGGAACACATTGACGACGGCGGAAAACTCTGGGCCTGTGGGCGGATTGCCAGAGGGTATACAAGCTCATTCCGACACTTTCACTGCGTTTCGGCTTTATTTCTGTTCGGTTCTCGCGCACGACTCAACGAAACAATTTAGGTGGAAACTGAAGGGGAATTTAATTTTGTCAAAAGGACAAATTTTTCGAAAAACGAATACAAAATACTCGTTCACATTCTAAAATTTATTTCAAAATTAAATCAAGAAAAAAAGCTATTTGACTCATTCATTTAAAATGGATGTAACATGGCCACTTGAGTCCTAACAATTGACAGCTCGAATGTGTCTCACCATGCTAGTATAAACAATATTCGTAGGGAGTTGTACTCGACTTACGCGATTGTGCAAAGGTACTGTTCAAAACTTTGCTGATGTTCTGTGGTTTCATGCTAAATATGAAACCGAGAGAAACATGCCTACAATTAGCAGATGGGGGATAGAAGTATCTGCCATTTTATCCAGGTAAATTAAATAGTGTAGCTAAATAAACAAGGACATTCATATTATCCAACAGAACGTTAGTTTCATTAACTTTAGCTAGTGTTATATATAATATATTTTCATTACTGATTTATTCCAAAGTACATTCTACATTACTTGGCTGTCTTGTTATGTCGGAGAGGTATAGTAAGTCTTCATGTAAAATTTTTTGTGAATTTCCTCAACAATAACTATGAACTAATTGATGATCGGAATTGATGGGATGGTCCCTTGCTTGCTTCCGGAGAGTAAATTAGTTTATTGTCCTCCACGTGGTCATACGCAGTGTGTACTGTTTTTTACAATAAATTTATTATTATTATTATTATTATTATTATTATTATTATTATTATTATAACTAACGATCAAAAAGGACTACAAAATTCGTTGATGGTGAATTTCGGAACAGTAAGCACAGCCCACGACAATTTTCAATGGATGTACTTATAAAACATATTTTCGTTAAATCACTATTAGATTACGATGCTAATAAACTTTCGCCATCTTCATTCTATCGTCCTTTTAGATTGGAGTAGAAAACATTGATGAAATCAAATAGAAATAGAATTCCATTATAAATGAGGATTATTTGTTTCCGCAGTTTTTTTCCCTTGGGGTTTTAGGGCTCGCCAACGTCAAGGTCATTAGAGCCCTTTGTTTCCGTAGTTTATCTGTGAATCATCATTACAGTGGTTTCGAGGAAGTGGAATTGGACTCATGGATTATCACTTATCTTTTGGAAAACATAAGATAGTGAATGTATTTTGTATGTCCGATATCGATCGCTACGAACGTCTTTAACGAGAATCTAGATATGACGGTTCAGTCAGTCAAATATTCTGGTGTTTTTATAAATCTTTGTACTTCTTCCCCGGAGAAGTACTGTATTCAGGCTCGCACTCCGTACGGAATCGAAAATAATACACAAGGCATTAACGGAATTCTAATAATCCCATGATGTCGGAACGATGCCGAAAACCTCAGTAGCGACCCTCATAACCAAATAAAATATTCCTTTTTTTAAATAGTAAAGCACAAACTTTATCTATAGTCTAACGCAATTGAATCGTAACTAACAGCAATAACTATCGGCTCGGTGGTAACTGATAATCAATATCACTAATAATCCGCAAAACATACCCTTCAGCAAGCTCAAAAGTAGCAACTTTTTGCTAAGTATGAAATATTTTAATCGTTTATAACGGCAAATTTACCTCGAAACGTGTAGGTCATGACTCTGCTCCAGATTTTGGGTAACATGTGTCAAGATGTGAAAATTAACAAAATATTATTGCAGTCCAGTCAGAATTCTTAGAGAATCTAGAGAATCTAGAATTCTTAGAATTCTAGAGGCTTTAACTGTAACTATATTCAATAAAGTATTGAATGATTTTAAAAATGTTCTATGAGATCCAATTTATGAAAAAGTTTATTTTATGTTAATTAAATAAATATCTAAAGACTTGTGACCTTTTATGGACAAGTAAAATATATAGTTATTTCGGTGTATGTCTGATGCCTTCACCGGAAATACACTCCGCCGATTATCGAGACGCCCATAATTGGAGTCGTCTCTGTTATGTCATTAAGTTCCTAAGCTCCTAGTTTTACAGAGAGAAGACTATACCGTCCTCACCTTTCTCTCATCCTCGGAACGCGCCACCCTCGCATAACAATCCAGCACCCGCATGAATTTTTATGCCCACGCTTCGTCGACGCTAATGAAGCCACCGCCTGCAGCGAGATGCAGGGGCAGGTGGGTGAACCAAAGGGGGTGAAACTCGTCGCTAAGGCACTGTAACATGGGGTACGTACACAAGGAATATATCTTTATTTGAACGGACTCAATTTACAAAACAAAGAGAAAGTTAGTGTCAGTCATATTCCTATTATACATTTTCATTATAATGATTTCTGTTATCTTTTATTAAGGCTTCTTTGTCTGCAATTTTGTTCAATCGTCCGTTACCAATTTACGTGACATTTGTTTTATGTTTTCATTTTATTCTTAGTTGCTATCATATTTGATAAAATAGTTAAAATTGCTCTTGCTTCCAGTATGAATGAAATATTTTTTTATCATTTTACTTTTAATTACCCCTTTAACGAACTGGAAATATCTAATGACGTAACAAATAAAATGTTTCTTTTTCATACTCCACATTACTACACATAAATCATTAAGAAATTATACCATTTGTAGAACTAAAATATGTGAAATATATCGCACACATTCACATAAAGCAAAATTATTCACACACTCTTATAATTTTATAATATTTTCAAAAAGAGGAGTCAGTTTTAAAGGACGAAAAGAATGTCGAACTAAAAATAGTTTATGAGGAGTCAAGAAATGTGACACACGACGACGATGTGCTAGACCAAGACGTGAAAATCTGTGAGCTATATATCTAGAGAAAGAGGAATACGTTTGGCAGGTTCGTTGCTGCAGTCACATAACAAGGTGAGATATTTTCATCATCGAAAAGGGATTAAATAGCTCACTACATCTTTGGAACTACAGAACAAAGTGTTATGACACACTTGGCCAATAATCAAAATTGGAGCGTTTATTCAAGTTGGATACCTGTGTGTTTCTAATGACGACAATCCTAAATTCTATTCCTATATCCCAATCATTCATTCATATTCAATCCTAATAATAAATAGCGAAGATCAAATTCGTCAAAATTTAAACATTTTTTATTTCGAAAGGGATGAAATGGAAAAACTTGCCGAGCACGGTTGAGAGGTGTACTTGAAAAACCTTGACCTCCAATTATTTTCTCGGCATCGAGTCATCAGTGACCAGTGCACCCTTTACAACAACCTTAGCACGTTCCAATAAGAAAACATGTTATTAATTTATATTATTTGACATGTGCAGATTATATTAAAGACAATCGAAATCACTCATAAATCACTGGTATCACATGATGAGTAATATCACAATTTATATTTTTGTTGTAAAACTACGTTTCAAGACTATGGCTTTGCCTCCTCTCCAGGTTCACAAAAGGAATGAAACGTTGTTCGACAACTAAAGTAAAAATTGTAATATTACTCATCATGTCATACCTGAAAATAAACCAGTGATTGTCTTTAATATAATCTGCACAGCTTAAATAATAAAAGTCAATATCAACATTGACAATCAGAGAGTGAAAAGACGTAATATATGAAACATTTCATATGAATATTTTAAAATTATTTACTTGTAAAATGTAAGAAAAGATTCCTAAAACATCGGGAATAGCTTACTTTATAAACTTAAGTTCAGTAGATCTACGTTAAGTACTTAAGGGATCAATATCGTTTTGGTATCAAACGAGATTTGTGCAAATAAGAAAACATTGGACATCATCGAAAACATTGGTGAACAGACGCTCCTGGAGTCAGTGCGCAAAGGTCCGAAGAGATCTCGAATTTTTTTCCGACCGATTTCATTCCTTCCTTCTACAATCTGTATAATTCACAAGTAAAATAAAAACACACTTCTGAATTATAATTCATAATTTTTTATTCCAAACAATTTCCTAATCGATTACCTGAAAATCTCTCGACGCAGATTCGTTGAAGCCAAGAGCATTCCCTATGCACGCAATACAAGCCCTGTGGTTCCCATGGGAACCAATGATGAAGTCTGCGCCATGAAACGCAGGCGTGACACTGCCATCCAAGCACATGTCTATGTGGTGGGCGCTCTGGCAGTTGCTGCCATCTGTGCTCGCCGCACCAGGGGTCAGCGCTGACAGCGCCCGGGGGGAGAACAAGGAACGGAGACCACAGGGTGGTGTTGGCAAGCGTCCATTCAGAGCAAGGGTGAGAGGAATTGCAAGGTGGTTGTGGAGCGAGCGGTGGGAATGGCGGAGTGCCAAAGTAGTGACATCGGCTTTCGAACCTAGAATCGAATTCTCGCATTCGTTCACTATGTCATTTATCTTTTCACGAGAATTCGACCTTCAGATTTGCAACCCCCAAATATTACTTTTTGTATGAGAATATTGTCAAGCGAAATAGTTTCAACCGAGTTCAACGAAGCTTCACTTTCGTAAACAAAAATTCTAAATTTTCACTCAGCTTCTTCAACTCAGAAATGGTCTTGAGTACAATACATTTATCAAAGATATTTTTAAAATTAAATTTTCTTTCATAAAAAAGAAATATTGTAGGTCTAACCTCCTAGAAATTGAAACAGAAATTTTTACCACAACTTCCCAAAATTAGNAATATTGTAGGTCTAACCTCCTAGAAATTGAAACAGAAATTTTTACCACAACTTCCCAAAATTAGTGAGATTGTACCCCTTACTTAATCGAGAAATAACATTTTTACAATTAAATTAATGAATGGAATCTGAAATAAATGAATGAATGTAAAACAGTATATATGAAAGCTGTGGGGATTTTCCATCTAAATGCAACTTCCGCAGATCTCAAAAAATAAAAAAGTACGTGGTCCAACACGACGTCTTTGGCAATATTAAATCAAGGGATGGTATATAACATTTACAGAATGAATTCCTAAAAAGAACTTGATATTGGGCCATGACTTTGATTGTCTTGAGAAAATGACCACCAGGTGACATCACGTAAATCCAACCGGACAGATTTTGACTAATTAAAATATATGTTGCCTATCTTGGTTTTCACTGGTGACACGACGCCCTTTATATGTGAGCTTGCAAGTCATTCTAAAAGTCTTTTATTCGTGGATTATGTTCAGCTAAGCCTAGTTTTCACTAGCATGCAGAATTTGCGTTAGAAGAACGTGTAAGTTTAGTTGCATGCATTTAAAGGTTTACACTAGTGACAATTTGTGGTTAATCAAGTGGTAAAAAGAGTACAACAAAGAAACGTTACACCGTTTGTCAGAAAGTGTTTGTTGATTGTGAGAAGAAAGTTTACACACGAACGTCCAGCTAACACTCCAGTGGAAGTGACACGCAATTTCCACATACACGCCTCTATCGTTGTGAAAGCAAATCTACTTGGGCTATTAGACGTACTAAAAAAACCTGCGACGGTGCAAATAAAAGTTGCATAATAATAATAATAATAATAATAAACAGAACTTAAATGATAAATTTTCATGCATACTTTTACAATTTTCAAAGCAAGTAAGAAGCAAATTCTTGATTTTGGTATAAACTCTATTCACACCATCGATGTTAAACTACGTTTTTCTTCCATCTCCATGTACATTTCTAAGCTAACGATTTCTTCTTCTTTTGCCCCACCTGATCCTTCTTCCTTTGCACCATGAAAATAATGCATCAAGAGAACTTCGAGGAATATCAAAAAGTCCAACCAGCAGAATGATGAGTATTATTATTGAGCAATTCGATATTCCACCAAAAACCAATTGATTGCCATCTGTGGGGAGGGTGAAGTCCCCTGATCCATGAAGGCTAAGCTTGCCCACTTAAAGCTCCTGATACAGCCCGCAATACATAGCTGTATGACATCGGAAATCAGAATATACTGTCAGTGACGGTTAGTGCGCATTGTAGTAGTTTAGTTTTAGTTTCCATTATTGTAGTATTTGTAAATGGGAAATGTAGCGTGCTATTGAAGCTGATCTACATGAGAAGATGGAAGGTTGAAGGTTGGTGGTAGAGTTATTGTTGGTAGGTGGGTCGTTTAGCTGAGTTTACCTTCAACTTGGTCCACGTGGAGGGGTTAGTAGAAGTAGATAGTAATAGTTGATACTAGGAGGAGGTGGATAGAGGAAGGAGGGTACGCTTTTCAATTATCACAGCTATATGAACTGGGACAGTTAAGTGAAAAGCTGGCCCCACTGGGTATTGAACCCGGAGTGACTGTGACTGACTGACTGACTGACTGACTGACGGTGACGAACAAGCATGCTACCCCTGACCGACCAAAGAAGTACTTTGTTACGTAAATTAAAATTACGACGAAGGTATGTTTTAGAACTTTCCTCAAAAATTCGACTCTGTCCAAACCACGTTGTGTCACTTGAAGCTAGTGCTGTAACGCCCGTCTGGCTGCCGCGTGTCACGCACGTGGCGCGCCGACCAGTGAGAGAAGCACATGGAGCACAGACGCCGCAGCGCGCCGGGCAGGAGGACGAGCAGGCGCGCTAATACACTTATGCTGCCGACAGTGGGCATGATTACCACATCTTCAAGGAATCAATCGTACATGGTGGTTTAAAAGATGCATTTGGACTGAGTATGTGCATTTTGTCATCAATCAGGGCTGAAATTAAAGTGGGGGGAGGGAATCCAGGGACTTCCCCCCTTCTAACTTGTTTCCCAATTTCTACATCTTGTGTTCATTCCCTATCAGGGAAAAATTGTTCCATCTCTCATGATTGCCAATAATAATTGTCAAAATTAAGTATTTAATTTCAACTTATGTACCCACCACGTTTAATTGAATATATATTCATCATTATAATACAGGACTCTAGAAATATTTATTATACGAAAAATAAATTAGACAATAAATATGTCAATATAGAGAGAATGTATTGTAAGTCAGAAATAAATACAAAATTACAAAACCTATGAAGTCCTTTTGACACCTCCCCCTGAATATAGTTACACCTAATACGGCTTGAGGACCTCCATTACATTAGCCTCTTACAAACGGACATACATTCCGATTACGTAAAGGAATCTGAATTTGAAAATTGAGTTATTTTTAGATAATAAGCTCAGGTTTTTATCTCCTACAAAATAATTTTAGAGTACGATTTTGTTGAAATCTATGTTAACATTATTTTTTGTGATCGAGGATGTCATCCTCCACACCCTCGCCTAGGTAGGATACTGATTTATTAACACAACGGCTCTTTTCAATCAAAACCTGTAAGCTGCGTAAACAGTATCCTAATAGAGTATGGCGAAAGCCTCAGAAGGGTGAGTTAAGAAACAATCATATCTTTAGTGTGGTTAATTTTCATATATTTATTAAACATTATGTTAAGATATGTTAATTTTGATGATAAAGAGAGTATGGGATGTTTTGCTTGTAAGTAAAGGCATGGAGTTGGGATATAATTGAAATTACTTTCTTCTCATAATTTCGCCTCAGTGAGGTAAATATTTGGGAGATAATGCCATAAATGAGCAGCAATAAAACATCAATAACAATGAGAGATTTTCTGACATAATTTGAACATTTTGAATTCCTAGTTTCTTTCTTTACAAACATCCATTTTTCTGTTTACTTTCAAGATTTTCGTGTACTTGAAATATGTTGTTTATTTTAAGATAATGCTTTTTTCTTTTCTTTTTTTATTCTTTCTTGTCGCATCCCCATCTTCCGACATTCCGCGACTTTTCCTCTTTCTCTCCTAATTCTGTTTGTCCTTGTTTATGGTACTCGTCCTCAATCATGTATATGTGGGCGTACGTATCATTGTAGCCTTTCATACCTCCTTTTATTTCCTTTATTTCGTCAATGTATTTTTTAATATCTCATATTGTTCCTCCGTTGCAATCATGTCTGGTCCCATCTCAGTTATTCCTACAGTATTCTTAAGGTATTTCGCTCGTTCTGGTCCGTAGAGGATACAATCCTTAAAGACATGGTTTCTCGTCTCTTCTTATTGTCCACAATCACACCGTTCTTCACCCACCAATTTGAATCTGTGCAAATACACCTTCTAATCTCCATTTCCTGTCAACATTTTCACAATACCTGGATTCGGGCTAAACCATATTCTTCTCTTCTCGGCGAAAGTTACGTCAGGCATAAACACATATAGTTGTCTCCCTTTTGGTGATCTATTCCATTCTATTTGCAATGCTTGTGTCAATATCTGTTTTATCTGCCGCTTCCATCCTTTCTCGTCATATTTCACTACTTTCCCACCCAACACTACCTGTCCGTCCCGTCGCATAACTGCTCTCAATACAAGTTTCTGAATCAATTTCACTACGGGTAACACTTCAAATAGTCCATTAAATTATTCAATATGAATAGAATAATTTTTTCGCTATTATTATCCCGTTCTCCCACTGCATTCTGCCGTATCCGCCACAGCCTCTGATTGTGCTCCAACCATATGTCAGCAGTCTCCCTCCACACAGTTGCTGTCGTCATCAACTACTTCAGTGCAACCATCATCACCAACCACTTAGTAGGTCACTCCTGAGCTAACCAAATCCGTCTCCACGAAAATCAATGACCCAATTCGTTATACTAAACCTTTGCTTTTCGTACTCACGTTTTCAAGAGTCTTTAAAAAAATTCTTTTTAGAATGTTTAGCTTTTCCGGAAATGAAAGAATAGCTAGGACTGTATTATTTTGTTCGGAATTCCTAATATATAACACATTTTTTTAAGTACTTTCTCACAATTATATGGTTATTTTAGGAAAATGATTTTTAGGAGGTGGGTAGCGCAATGGAGTACTTTCAAAAAAGGGAGATTGAAAAGGCTGAAACCCTCATCTGTCTATCGTGAGAATCTGCTACAATGCGGAAAGCAGAGTTCCACACTGCACGAGGTAAGAATGGCAACTCTGTCGGGAATTTCCACGGGACTTTAACATGTTCTTGTATCTCCTGTACTTAAAATGTAATATACCTTTCTAATTTTTATATCTGAACTGCGGGTTAAAGTCTATTGGGATTCCCCTTGGCCCAGAAGAATGTCGTCTTACTTGCTTAGTTTGGTATAACTGATGTGCTCATAATTTCTAGCAATATTAAAAGTGGGTTAAACGGGGGAGGTGTTTGAAATATACACTACAAGTGGGTCCATTTCGCATTCCGGAAAACTTTGTAGAAGGATTTTGTAGGAAAATGAAAATAGGTGAATTGGAATTATTCTTCTGCAAACTTCAGCGTCATTTCTGAAGAGGTGTTTGGCAGGAAGCATTTTTACGCCTAAGAGAATTAAGATTTTTAAACAAATATACTTTACTGGTTATGTGCCCGCGGATTTTCACACGTGAATTTTGTAAGATGTCTGCAACTTTATCCTTTCTCACATTCACATCGATATTGAGTGAGAATGTTACCTATTAATATTGGTAGTTTGATAGTTTTTCTCTGTACCTTCAATACCTTTATTTTCATTGATGTAATTAAGAAAAAAATTGAAAACACATACTGAGAGATATTGTAGAATTAATTCAAGCATCAATAAATCTTAAATTTATATCCTAGACGATTACCGGGCGTTGCCTGAGTTTTTCTTTTACCAATCTTCGTTTATTCAGGAAAAATAAAATCCATCTATATTGTAAAATCAAAATAATTTAGTTACAGGTTTTCAAAATAATAAATGTAGTATCCTAATTTTACAACTTCATAAAAATAAAAATTCAAAGCAAAACGTGTTTGAACACATTTTCAGTTTCTCTTCTAGGAGCAAGAAAAAATAAATATTTAGGTGAAACCACAAACAAGCAACGTAATCTTACCCGTGAGAAAGAAATCCATCGAAATGTAACCGATTAGTTTAGCACATCACTTCACCCTTAGGAGAGTTAGGAGTATTAAAACCCCATAGGTGCTGAACTTCCACTTAAATGGTACAATGTCACTGTTCATCTGACAGACCCCAAATCTATACATTAAACACAAATAACTCTCTTTTTCGATTAAATATTTTTACACCACATTCCCTTCCTACTTTGGCGGGTTCTTGGGCTGCTTACCCCCCTCCCTAACCCCATTGTGACTGTCATAAAATCGAAAGTGCCTCATTTCATCTCAACAACCCTGAAAGCTAAGGCATTGACACTAATATCCACCATTTTCGATAATTTTTCGTGTCATGCCCTTCCCAACCCTCTAGGGGCTTCGTTCACCTCATGGGGTCTGAATGGTCACATAATGTGATTACCTCAAATTACGATTATCTCAAAATACACAAAAACCATCTACTTGACCCTATTATCAGTAAGTTGTGCGTTTTTTTACGTCTCTCCCTTCCTACCCCCTGTTATAAGGATACCGTGCCCTTATGTGAACGGTAGATCATCCCATTAACCCTAAAACTATTAATCTGGTGCAATTTTCTATGTTTCAAACTTATTGTTGTACATAAACCCATTTCCACCTCCCCCAAGGGGTGCTAGTGGTCTTTCTTCCATAGGGTTGAATTTTGTCTTACACGATATTAAGACACACAGTCCGAAAATCATTACGTATGGAACAAATCATATGATTTAGAATTTTTTATTTTAAAATTGGGAGAAAATACATACACAAAAATGTAACCCAATAAAAGAAAACTAAATTATCGTATACATTAGAATTAGCACCTGTGTAATATTGAGCCGTATGTATAAATTTGAAGTTATTTTCACTAGCGTCTCAAATTTCCATCCACGGCCCATTGTGTTCGGTTTATATGTAGTACAGCCATACGCACGAGAAAAACCTACGACTGTTTCGCCCACTCAATGCACATGTCAACCCGTCTGGTTGGGCACGTGGTACTTAAGTCTATTTTCGCTTGAGATTAAATTGTATACAAAGTATACGTCAAGTCATCTGAGTCATTAGTTCCTTGTAGAAAATAACCAATAAATATACTTTAAGGGTGTATAAGGATAAATAAATATATATAATATATAGGGACATATATATTTATATAAATTATACTAATTGAAACATGAACTTGTATCATGTGAATCATGGTGTTAGCTTTTAACCGCGTATATTAAATATAACAACTGCACCATTGCTTCTACAATGTAGAAGAGTTCATTGATTTTAATAAAAGTAAAATTGGTTTCTATTTCCCAACAAATGTTTATCTTTTAAATTATTCTCTTAATATTAAAAGCGTCATTTCATATTGTACTTTATCATGTCGTTGCTCTAGTATTTTAAAAATATCCGATTAAATGTCAAAAATTTTGCTACGTGCTATTATTGTTTCTTATTATTCATATAAGTTAAGTTTATATTTGTACCCAACCTTGGCACGGTCGTGTACATTAACTCTTTAGCCTCGTACTGGCACTAGTTCCTATTTACAAACAATATTGTCCGAATAATGTATAGTTTGATAATAACACGCACTCGTGAAATAACTTTTCTGTTTAATTAAATACAAATTTGTTGGCATTTTGTTGATATTATATCACGTAGTTAACATTTTTTATCCTTATCTTATGAGTGTGCTGCAATGTCAAATCAGCCTCTCCCACAGGGCCCGTGAGCGAAATTTAAGGCATGATCCCTTGCTTGTTCCGGAGAGTAAATTAGTTTATTGACCTCCACATGATCTTAGCAGTTTGTAACTGCTTTTCTGACTATAAATATATCATTATGTTTCCACTACTGGTCCGAAGCGCCAAATTAATCTGCATTTATCCCTTGTCACTTTCACGAGGTTTTGCTTGTTCCGCTTCTTTTATCTGAGAGAAAACGTTTTGTGTCTATTTCTCATACTTTCTTCCGTTTTAGTCATCACCCAGGAAGAGAACACTCAACATCCGTCGTAGACCCAAGTCTATCTCAGTTTCCAATTCTTCATTGAGCTTATCCTAATTCATAAATTACCTTCCAGTTAGCACTCCGTTCCACAGAGAACATTATCAAGATGATTTGTTAACATTGTATTTGTGTCGACCCTACGATTTGTAAGTATGTTTATGGAACTCAGTTTATGGACCAAGTTCTGTGAAAAAGTTTTTCGTAACAGATAAAGTACGGTTGTCGGCACTTAAGAGAAAGTGAAAATAGACTTTATCTTCGCCATCGATATTAATTATGAATAATATTTTAGTTCATTGAAACACTGATTACAGTGCACAAAGAACCCTGTAATGACATTGTTAAAGGTAGGGCGATCTAGGATCTAAGATCAAAATAAATGAAAAAATATGTGCACGTAGCGAAAGAAAAGGAATGCGTGAGGATTCTTAAGACCACGTACGAACTGGCGGTAATTAATATGCGAACTGTGGCGGACAGAAGGCTTGATCTTTAACCTTTGACCTGCCTGACAGTGCCTGAAGTTAGCTTTTCCACGGGTTAGAGTAGCCTTTGTGTGGTACCGTTGTATGCCGTCTGGAAGCTACGTTTGGCCTTCCCCACAGCAGACAAATGCTTTCGCTCCATTAGTTACATCCCGTTATTTTTCTTTCGCTGCGGGGACTGTAAAAGTGGTACTACATTTAAAAAGGAAATGTGTTTTGAAAAAGAATTCTACTGAAATTTTGTATGTGAATAATTAGACAATTGTTGGGGTATTTTGATACCAGTATATCATGTTTCATTAGCGGAACACCGTATTATCATACTTACAAATCAATAGGGTTCCATAGAACATATTAGTACATATGATAGTAATTTAAAACATTTAAACTCACTTATTATTTTGTATTATTTTACTATATCTCTTATTATCATGGGTTCAGATAAGAAAATAAAATCACGCAAAGATGTCGTGATTACGAGTAATATTTTAGTAAGGTGTGAACAATCCAGTCGAAATAATTATTACCACGGATGGACAAACGACAGTCGATTCTTATCCTTCAAAGAATCAATGACGAAACAATAACTTGTCTCTTCATTCTTTCGCAACCTATATTCTCAAATGAAATGCATACATTCAAAATGGAGCAGAAGTTTATTCCTAAAGTCATTTATGGAGAACATAGGGAAAATAATTTGAACTATAATACACTGAACATCATTTCATTTTATGGTAGGGATGTATGAATTGTAGTTTCAATTACTGTAAGTGATTAATTTGATTAAATTAAATCAAATGGTATACTCGTGTTAGGGAGAAGCTGAATTTTTCGACGGAGAGTTCGAACTTTAAAAATCAAATGAAAACAGAGTTGTTTGAAAAATCTCTAACATGTGTAGCTTAGTTTCTATTACTCAAAGAGTTAAATATTCGAGAGGAGAGAAAACCCATTTCCCTTCGCAGCCATTTCATGGAGGAGTCCCTTAGCTTCCACGCGTGAGCCACCAAGGCATAACAGGCGACATAGACCCGTTATTCTTTGCTATCTCTCATTCCACGCACGTAAGCGCTGTGCGTGCGAGGCTTGATAAACAGAGTGATAACATGATCTCCTTCTCTAGCATCGTCTCGATGCACCGAGAGGAGGTTGGTTGATTACGCTGAAACGAGCATAGCCCTGGGAAAAAGAGATCTGTGCTGAGACGAAGATGCTTATTCAAGGACAAGGAAGAAGATTGTTGAAAGAAATGTGAACTACAGAGCGAAAGAAAAGTAAGATGATTTAACTAACGGAGCGAAAACGCGGTGTTGGTCTACGTCTGCGTCGAGGGGTGTAATTCCACGCATTCCAGACAGCGTGCCACGGCACCCAAACAAAGGTTGCTATAACTCAGACAATGTTAGGTAGACCAAAGGTTAAAGATCAAGCCCTCGGTCCGTCGCAGTTGGCATATCAATTACTGCCAGTTCGGCTGATGTAGGCGGCAGCATCCAAACGTAAACTCACCCAGATTCCGTTGAGACGAGTAACACTCCCATATGTCTAAACCAAAAGGAAGAGACAGCAATCTTACAATGCTGCCATTGGCTCCTCGACTTTCACATATTCTTTAGACTCCTCCCTCATTACTTTCCTTTTGCTGAAAGCACTGTAGTTGATACCATTTATAACGAACACGACTTCGCATTCTGGTTTAGAGAATTGTACCGAGACAAACAAGAAGGGTGCTGTCAGGTAGCCAGAACTGGGGAATGCAGAGGGCCCTCGTCCCACAAAAAATTTTCCCCATATAATAATAAAATTTTCACTACAATATCGGAATAAAATATAGTTAATTTATGATTTGATAATAAACAATGTAAATTGATTTTGTATAACATCGCTCAATTATTGTTGAGATTGGTATCTCGGTCCAGAGCGATGTAAACGGATTGCGTCTCTACAATCGAAGTGGCTTCAGGCGCCGCCGTCTCAGTCTCTCTGTCCGCTATGACATAACTGATGACAAATGCCGAGTAAGACGCAACACTGCTCAGAGGACAACGGCCTGAGGCTGAAAACATTCTGTATTGAAATCGTAATTGCCGGCTATCGTGGCCGTAGCATCACGTTCATCATTAATGTGAGTAAGATATGATTTGTTGACATATCACCTTTGCAAATATATTCAAATGATAAGTGGATGAAGAAAATCTCAGGTTTCCTAATCTTTTCAGGTTTCAAATCATTGATGGATAATTGCATATTATTTGTGATCAGGACCGGATAGCAATTTATCTCAATCCAGTGAGAGTAAGAAAGCTTTGTTAGTGGCAGTGACTGAAGAAAAACAGGTCAAACCTTTTTGTTTTTGGTGGGCAAAGTTAGATCAGAAGAATTTTCTTTTTACATTGCCAACGTTTCCTCAAATTTTATGTGGACTCTTCTGGACTGCTATACATACATACAAATCTTCTCCAAAAAAGATTTATATAAACTCTTTTACTAGATTTTCTTGAATTGCAATTGAATTATATATCATTTTGTAATGATGTGTTACACCTTCACTTTCTTATTTCATCTTTCAACTTATTCTTCCCTTTGTCTTGACATCTCCTTTTCTTCACTGTAGGTTGTAAAATATCGGAAGGCGGCTGGCTACCCCCTCACGCTGTCATCCGTTCCCTTGGCGGTCGGAATGATTCATCTACTGGATAGTTCTTACGGGAAATTATTTTTTTACTGTGCAAGTAAAAGACAAAATATTAGTTTAATTTTGGATTCTGTACAAAAGTTTGAAGAAAATGACACCAAACAAAGGTCAAAATGAGTCTCTCTTTGAAACTTCTTTATCTTTGAAAATCTGTATTGAAACTTCTTTAGTATATAGAATTGTGATTTTGTTATAATCAAATGTTTGCCAGGTGTGATGTGAGTCATAAAGGTGTATGTTTTGTGGTGAAGTTGGTGTTGTCTCATTCTTGTGTAAGTATTGAGGAGACTATCCTATGTATTCTTAGACGTAGCGTATCCTTAAATTTGAAACGAGTTTTTACAATTTTTTATATGAAATTGAGAAATACATTACGACCAACAAAACAAAGTGTAAGAAGACGTTGTAAAATCAAATATAATTGTGATAGACCAATGGAGGCCACCGGTGAGTAGGATCAATCCATGAAACAGCCGTCCAGAACAAATCCAAGTAATCTTGGATGTCAGAGGGATGTAACTTCTTGTAGACTGATTCACTCCCGTTATAAAACAATCTATCATGGATAAGAATGTCGAATGATCCAAGGAGAGGCGTTATACGATTCAATTTGTCGTGTTTCTATGTGAAGAGGGGTGAACTCCATTAACCTTGTGATAACTTTCGGTCAAGTGAAAATGGCGACCAGCCGGGACTCGAACCCGGGTCTTTTGCTTTGATCGCAAGGGTGTTAACCGCTACACCACCGGTTCGCCTTCCACAACTGTAAACCATTTCCACCCAGACCATTTCCATTAACCTTGGTTACACCGCAATATATTTGTAAAATACCCCTTCCCTCCCCCCAGTGACAATAAAACCATAATTAATTTTCTTCGAAGTGTGTAATGAATTAACGATGGAAGAGCGTATCTCTAAAACTCTCTTGTAAAGCGATCATTCAGAAGCACGTGTTGTAAAATGTATGTATATATCTCGTTTCGGCCAGCTAAGGACCACGAATGACTTGTGCCAGTAAGCCTCAGTAGTGTGAGTTTACTCATTAGACACATCGTGAGTTTTACCGAGATCGGAGAAACAGCGTCTAGATAGAATCCAGATTGCTGTATCCGAGTTTTACAACAGCGGTTGTTAGTCACAGAGGGTGAACTTTTCATACATCACAGTTATTTACACTGAGACATGGAAATGAAAAGCTACAAATTTTATCTTGCCCCACCTGGGAATTGAACCCGGGATGACTTGGTGACGAGCGATCACGCTGACACCGTAGCCACGGAGGGAACAAGTACATTATTAATATTTCAGAATTTATAATTTCCGAATGAACTTGATTTTTAAGAAGTAGCTTAAAACAAGAGCACGACGTATCATTAAAATACTTGGAGTCATTTCTTTGTTCACCAAGAAACCACAAACGTACAATAACATCAATGACCATGAACCGTAAGAAAGACTGTATAAGACAAAGAAATCGAATTTAAATTTTGGAAAAATCGTGTAATAAATAAATATTACAACCTTACAGTATACTCGGTGGTGCCCACAAGGGGTGATCTGCGTCATTGGAAATTTGAGTATACCAAAAATGGAGATTTTTTGGAAGTTAATAACATTTAATAGTTCAATAATAAATAAACTTTTGAACATATATATTAAAATAAGAATCATTACAATGTCGTATTAATTATAAACTTTACTGATCTTTTAACATGATAAATAATTTCAATTAATTTTCGAAACTGATGTAAATAGTAAAAAAATATGCCGAGCAGAGATGTAGACCGCTGAATAAACAGACACGAGCGTGAGATACGGGTCGGGGGGTCATCTCTTGTGTATCAAAAGATCGGGAGACTCATTGCCTCGCGTAAACGAAGAAGTGACAACACATACCTGCATTTTGCTATGATAAGACTATACACATCAGGGTCGGAACTCAATTTTGTATCTCATCCTTTTTCCCATGTATCGCCGTCCGGGAGCCTGTATGTTATTGTTATAGTGCTTAACCCGATTTGTGAGGAATTAACCAATTTTCATTGTGTTGGCCATAGTTTTTAAGTTTCTTGTGACTCATAAACTCTTAGAAATTATAAGTGGATAGAACTTCGCCAAAAAATATTTAAAATTAATGTAATAATCAAAATATCTTAATGCGCAAAGTTAGTGGATCTTTTGAGCCGTAGTGTGTGAAAGCGTCGTGCGCTGGTCAAGTGTTACTCTGTGCGGTTTAAGGTAATAAGAGAGGTGAAAGAAAAACTGTAGTTTCTCGAATTGTACGTTGATGTAAATTTCGTTTACGAATATTTGAAGTCACGCACCCCTATACTCGTTACAAATTATACTACATTTTTCTTGAGGATTGTCTTCGACAACGTTTCTAAAAATTGAGTGATTTGAAGAATAATGCTAATTGTCTCAATCTCTTGCTTTAGATGGTTTACAAATGAAGAAAGGGACATATTTCTGAGGTGCATATCCAGTGAAATAATCCGATGAAACGTAAGAAACCTCGAAATCTCAGTTTAGCGGATATGAATCTGAATATATGTAAATGGAATCTGAGTTCTTTGAAATTTTAAGAATTCAAACTTCTACTCTTCTACTTTCCTAATTGCTGCTGAAATATAAATTAAAACCTAATTACATAAATAATAACATAATCTCATTAAAATTTATCCTTTATCAGTAAAACATATATAGGTGATGAACATTTTTTTACTTTCTCATATACTTGGTCTAGAAACAGTCTAACCAAGAAAAAAATCGCGAGATTTTGACGGAAATATTCGTTTTTGATACGGAATGTTTGGTAATACGCTGTGCGTAATATCGTATTGCCTGTAAAATATTGGAAGGCAGCTAGCTACCTCTCTCAATGACACCGCTTCTTCTTTCCCAATTGCTCTCTGTCACACTTTTCGCTAACACAAACATCCTTACCCTTCGCGATCGGATTCGTGCTACTGGATATTTCTTAGTGGAAAATACTTTTTATCATACAAAACTTGACAAAAACAAAAAATTAGTTTTATTTTTGTCAAAATTTCCATAAAAATTCTACAATTTTCCCTTCATTTTATGCAGAAGATTAAACTGCTGTCAAAATCAATATAGTCATTGGGTTCGCGGAGAGTAGAGCTCCGCAATTATTTGACCTCGGTACAAGGAGGAGGAGATGTCAGAATCTCGCTCCGACCGGTTTGACCCCAGGATAGACCCTGGTACTCATTACATACAGTACTCATTACAGCAGTATGCCTGAGAACCTGTCTGGATGTTGAAGAAAAGATGAAAATCCCCACCTCACCGGGGTTTGAACCCCAGTCATCCAGCCAGCAGCTCAACGCTCTACCCACTGAGCCACGCTAACTCCTAACATCAATATAGGAGTTCATGAAAATGGTTTGCTTTTTTTTTTTTTT
>NNCF01129706.1:155370-170103 GCA_002313205.1 Laupala kohalensis
TGTTTTCAAGATTTAAGTATAGAATGCATTTATTTCAATTTTAGAATTAATTTATGTTTTAACGGGAATGAAAAAGTACAATGATAGTCGAGCGAGGTGTGGACTGAAGCACGACTGAAGACGGTTGAGCAATGAGCATAGCCTAATAGTTGTAAAGCCCCACTCAACAAACGACAGAACATATACTTGTTATACATAAAATGTGTTCGTACAAAGTACCAATCTTGAACTAAGTGTTCACCTGAGAATCATTAAGATTGATGAGTGAAAATAAATCACGATTAGTTGTAACTTATAAAACATTCAAAGGAATACACATACGGTAAAATAATGTAGGTAATGTGTGAGGCAGATAAGGTCCTATTGGGCTTAGAAAAAGAGGATAAGAGGAAAGATTGATTGATACATCTTGTATTTTGTTTCGTTTAGGCAGAACAATTCATGTGGATAAGGGGGCGGAACAAAATTATCCGCCTAGGAAGCCTAAGTCCCGTCGTAAGTCGGGTTCTGCTTATATCGATTCTTAACACCATTACACAAATTTATAGGAGTCATATCTTCACTGAAAATAATATGAAAATATTCTACAGAAAGAAACAATTAGAGTAGCACATGTCTAAGTTCATCCTTAGAAATTATTTTCTGAGCCCAATAATCTTCAACCTAACACCAACACTTCAACATTTCCGCGATGTTAATTTTCCATTTCACAATATTTAACGACCAAAGAAAAGTGGGACGAGTTAATACCAGTAAATTGCGAAGTAATTCATTAATTTTTTTATATTTTCCTCTCGAAGGAAGAGGACGTCCTCTTGTGTCGTGTCCCATCGCTTGTCGCTCGTCTCGTGTTTTTGAAAGAGGGGGCTTGCGTGACTGGCTTCGCCCGCCCTCACTGTCCCGTGAAATCGCTCCGCGCTCAAGGTCTCCCCATTCGCCCTACTTCACTCAACATGGCTGCACATCCCTGCCCCAGACCTTTCGTAAGGTTTTATTCATTAAAGCCCTCGGCGGAGGGGAAGATGTTTCTTCTATCAACGTTAAACCACGAGGATTAATGATGACACATGTTCTGCTTCAAGATGCAAGATTTCAATTAAGACATTATAATTTTAGAAGTATCTAACATTGCGAAATAATTATCTCATCCCGGAATCGCATCACCAAGGTGTGAAACTTTCAATCTTCATACCAATGCATTAAATACATCAAAGTCCATTCTACCGTTTAACGCGATACTCGTGTAGCAAAACAGTTTAACTGCCAAAATATGCCAGGAACGATTAATATTACAGTCTGATCTATATTGTAACCCAATCGTATTCGTCAATGGTTTTAATTGCAAAGGTTATAATTCAGAAAGTACGATATCCCGTATATCGCTAATACTTTTTTTTTCAAAACACAATCTAATATCTTTCATAAATAATATAATTGGAAAATTAATTTGTAACAAGCTATTAGATTTCGCAGTTGAAAAATTAAATAATTTAAGTGAAATTTTAAATTGTCAAGGTTTACATCCTGTGGCAGTTCGACCATTTATAGACAATTACTTGTATAATTAGTTTGTTCCAGTAAATTTGCTTTCTTACAACGTTTCGACACATGTTTAGTTATAATATTTGGTGTTAACATCTAAGCAATATGACATAATAAAAATTAGAAGAAAAATAAATATGATTACAACTGGCAACAATGTTTGTAAATAATGTTTAAGCTAGCTGAATGAAATGAATTGAATCAACCCAACATTCTGTATGAAAAATGAACGTTTGCTTTTATTCAGTAAGACTATTTTATTTACCTGGCATAATTAGCTTTGAAAATGTAAACGACATGAGAACAGTAATGAATAGTATATGATAGTGCACAATGAAGCATCATATAACAATTCTCTATGGATACTGTTTATAGAAGCATGGTCAGAGGAGTCAGAGCTGTCAATTTTCGGGACTCAAGTAATCAAAAATCACCCTTTTCAATTAAATAAGTAAAGTAGCTTCTTTTCTTGATGTAATTCTTAAATGCTGTTATCTGGGAAAGGAAGAGAAAAGATGAAAGCATAGGAATTCGCCGACACATCATATAACGCTCTAAAGTACGATACATCATTTCTGTGATTTTCTTCGTCCATGTAGAAAAGAAACTATAATTGTCGGTGAAATTTGCATATTAATTCATAGGATAATTATAAGCGGGGAGAGTCCCTGTACCCCATTTAATTCTTATAAATAAATAAATAAATTTACAAACTGCGTATGACCACGCGGAGGACATTAAACTAATCTACTCTCCGGAAGCAAGCAAGGGACCATCCCATCAATTCCGATCAAGGGTCCTAAGGTAGAGGCGCATTTAACATTTCAGCACATCGCTAAGTTTAGAATAAAAATAGTTCGGAACGTGTTGTAATATTAACAGAATACCAACAAATTTATATTTACTAAAAAATTCAGAAGTATTATCAAACTATATATTATTCGGAAAATATCGTAACTATTAAAATAACACCAAATTCGAGATGTATTATTTCAGTAGACGACGTTCCTCAGTATCTGTGTAAAAATTCCCCTACACTCGAAGGAAAAACCCGGGCCAAGGATATTCGCCTGTATCGTCATCTTCATTGCATTTTCCTCCTCCTCTCCCCATCATCGTAATTTACGCCTGTGTCATCCCATCTCCCCGCATGTTCTCGGCCCGTCGCTTGTGTCGCTTCGCCCGCGCCCTTTCCGTGTCCTTCGTTTCACGGCCCGCCGCGTCCGTTGCGTCGCGTCGCCGCGTGTACTCCACTCCGCCTCCTTCGTTCGCCCACTCAGTTGAGCGCCTGAGGGCGGGCGGTCCGTGCGTGACGCAGCGCGGGCGGCCGGGCGGGCGACGGAAGCGGGCGGCGCCGTTCCCAGGGCTGGAGGCGCCTGCGGGGCTTCGTAGCTTCCGCCGCCGGAAAGGGGAGCCCTCCCCCGCCGCCCTCGTCACCTGTCGACGCACCGCCATCGACGTCGTCGTGCGTGATCGTCAGTCTCTTTCCTTCCTTGGTCGCCCAAGGTATCGGAGGAATTGATTTTTCTTCAGCACGAAGACACAAATTGGAGTCACTTTGCAACACTTGGAGAGAGTTTTCGGTATTTCAGAAACACGAATTATCTCACAGAAATGATTTTATTTTTAATTTTTTTATCATTTGTTGTTAATTTTCTGTTCGTAATACAAGTATTCACAGATAATTAAAATTACATTTCAATAAAAAATTTAAAAAATACTCTTTCTTGGAGACAATTTGTGAAGATTCGAAAAGATCTCGATTTTTTTCAACCGATTACAATAATGTATAATTGGAAAGTAAAAAGATGTATTATGCATTAAGATACGTAGCTTTTATTACGAAGACGGTTATGAAAGCTACACACAAAAAAAAACATGACTACGTGCTTTGCAGACAGCATAAATCATTTGACCTATTCTCCCTAACGCTTCAGCAATTTTAATATTGATGTCGTAAAATGCGCACGAAATATCTGGGATACTTCATTAAGGTACGAATTATATAAAGGTATATCATTTCCAAAATATATGGGGAATCAGAGAATAGTCTTTACCTCAGAAATTCATTTTGTTGGAGTAACTGTCCCTTCCACTACCCCATTTACTACACAATCGCAAAATTGTTTCACAGCGTATTTATTTTTGAAAACAATATTCGAGAAATTGAGTATTCACTCAAGAGATATGCAATACCCCGAAACCTCTCCCATCTGATGTTGAATAGTTTGAAGCAACTAATAATTCAATACATCGAATCCCTGGTCCCAATAATGTTATGTTTGTTGATTATAGAAATTATATTTTTTTACTTGTATATCACTTATCAGAGTTCTTCCACTATGAAGACTTCATAATGCAACAAAACAATTTTCTTATTTCCCTTCAAGTGTTTTGACACATAGTATCTTCATAGACACAGTTGAGAGAGAGGTTCGGACAATTAACCCCTATTTCGACCCCTATCCTTGTGGATCGCGTTTCTCCTTCTGTGCTACGAAACAAAGTGGGTTTGCTAAGTCTCCGTTGCCTATCCTAGGCGTGTCCAAAATCAATGGTTATTTTTATTTCGGATAAATATCCAGGTTTCGTGAAATTAATCGTTGTGTTACATTATTTATTTTTGTGATTAAGAAATATCTCGACAGTTCTGCGGAATTATATTGTTAATTAATACAGAAGCGGATGCGGAATGCTAGATTTATTCAACTTATTAGTTTAGCTAGTAAACACAATTTTTTCGATATTATTAAAAACATTTTATGTACATTCGCCTGATCATGAAAAAATTCAGAAGTAGAAACATTGTATTGATAAAAACTTAGATAGTTTACTTACAAGATCGTTTTAAATATTACTTTACTCTTTAAATATCACAAAATATATTTTATTTTCAAACATTAGGAAAAATATTCAAAACAAACATTTTTATTGGAAAAATAGTTTGCCAAATGATCACATTTCATTAGCACTTGATTACATTGGAACTATTACATTTTTATTCATTTGTTACACTTATCACATTATTGTTCATTTGTTTTTCTTTTCATTTTATTCACACGGTTGTTGTAACTCACTCAATGTTTTACCTGGAATTTCCCCCACTTTGGAATTTTAAAATTCCCCCAGGGTTTCCACCAAATTTTGGAGTTCACCCCAGCAAGCTCCCTTTAGAATTTCTCCTCCAGACGTTCTTCAGGACTTCGTCCTAAGCGTAGATATCTCCCCGGTTTCGATAATAAGTCGTTGTCATTTGCAATCCAATGCATTTCTTATAGTGCAAACTTGGGGTGTTTTCTCATTTTTAACGAGATATGGTATGTCAGGTATAAATGAAATTGAGACGTGCACATTCTTGAGACAAGAGCTACGCTGTGAAAATGTTCGAGTTTGTGAAAAACAGTTTGAGTGTTTTAAACATTCTAAAAGTGCCGTAACAAAATGAACCGATTTTTTAAAGTGATTTTAATTTTGACGGATGGAACCAAGAACCTATCACCCTACTTAATCGCAATAAAACGCTGGATAATTGTGTGCCATACTTCCGTTGCATGTCATTCCGAAGTTTGTCACACGATTCACTTGTCTTCCGGTGTTTATCACATCGTAAACGAACTTGCCTTGGCGCACGACACACAGTAATGACATGATAATATCACCATTAAAGATGTCAACAGGAGAGTCCTATACTATATCATCGCACCAATATCGGAAGTTTTAATTATATCTCGTACTGATTTAATCTTTCTTTCACGTCATATAGGCGTTGTATGGAGGATCTGAGGCCTCTGTGGTTTCGACACGCGAATAACTGAGAAACCGGATTTCCTTTCTTGTGGATATCACCCAGGTAGTCAAGATTAATATTGTAAATGACGAGGAATATTAGCTGCCCAGAACGTCTGCGAGACAGACGAACATATCCAATATTTTTTTCAAATATGTTTCTTGTACTTTATTACAGTACGGCTGGGCAGTAGATAACGAAACATATAGCCTAGTACTAAATAAGTTTTATTTTATTTCAAACAATATTATTTAACAAAATGATTTTTTATTCCTGTGATAACAATCCGAACTTTTCAGATATATAAATAAATATATGTAAAAGTCCCATTACCTGAATCCCCAATAATTCAGAATTATTAAAAATTATTTTCATTCGATACTTACATTATTCGTTTTTTATATTCAGTATCCCTATCTATTTACATATTCGAGCATTCAATTTTAATAAATGTCATCTTTTCTCTTTAATTCCTAAGAAACAGATCCTATCATCCGAATTCATATCCGGAATCACCAGATCCATTAATTCGATTTTCAATATAGGTGGGTACCTCTGGTGACACTGGTTCAAACTTTGGCTGATCCGAGTAGAATTTACAATGGTGGATGAAGCGGATTGGTGGCACGTTATCTCGGGATACTCCCATCTCTTGTACCTTTCATTCCACCGTAACATTCACTCATCAGCATTCGCCCTTCACTTCACTGATAGTACATGCGCCTCATGGAGGTGCATGTAAGAGAATCTGACACCCTTTTAATTCCCCAGCCACGTTAGGTGACCATATTGCATCAACCGTTTCCGAAACTACAGAGTAAAAGGAAATAGTCAACAATATGTCACTGTTGTGGGAAGGTGGAGGAGCAACGTACTACAGGGCTCGTAGGGAGAGAAAAGGAATGAGGTAGAAGTCTAAAGACCACGTGAAAGTCAAGAAGCTAATGCCAGTGTTGCGAAGATAGTAGACTCTTCCTCTCGCTGCAGACACGTGGGCGTTTTACTCGAGTCAACTGAAAATTAGTGAGCTGCCGTCTACATCAGCCGATTCGTAGAACCGGCAGTCATTGCCATGCCAACTGTTGATTGATCTCCTAACCTTTCGAGGAAAGGACAACGCTAGAAGTTAGCTTTTCCACGAGTGTGGGTGCCGTGGCTTGCTGTCTGGAAGGGTGGAGCTACACTAAACCACCCCTCGTAGCAAATAAATAACAAAACCGTGCATTCGCTCTATTGGTTACATCTCGCTACTAATCTTTCACTGTGAGCATTGGCGGATCTAAACCGTAATTCAAGGGGGGTTAAATTTTATAAATATTATTATAAATATTAATGTAAATATTATAAATCTTATAGCGATTTTGTATTTTAAAATAATACATAAACTCATCAAATACATAATTAACAATTTGTTTAATAGTGCCCAAAGTTATTATTTGTTTAAAATGGCAAATACATATTAAAGGATAAAGATACATTTTATGAATTTCAATATTATTTGTTGAAAGTTCAGGTCCAATGAGGGGAGGGCGCTATAGCCGCATTAGCTCCCCCCCCTCGCGCCTCCATAGATACGCCACTGACTGCGAGGACTGTAGGTCATTTCAAAATTTAATCGGAATTCCATCGGAAATCCCAGCCCACCGCCTGCATCGCCTCATTACCAACAGCAGCAGCGGTGACCGACTGTGTGTCTGTCCCTGAGGTGACCGTCGCGAGAGCGAGCGCTGTCTGTGCACATGGCAGGTGGCGCGACGACGCAGCCACATCCGTCGACTTGGAGTGCGCCAAGCACTGCCCTTGACAAGTCCCCCCCCTCCCTCCGCCACTATCTCTCTCCATCGCCTCACACTTCGCAATAGCTCCGTGTCACATCGCTCTGCGCTCACGTGGTGAGAAGAGAACAGCGTTTGGCTTCGGTTACCGACTGAACACGAACCTGAACACTTTATTGGTAAAACCTCCCTTGGAGGTGATGTTAGAACGACATTTCTATCTGATACAGGGAGCTCTAAAGACCTAGATGTTGGCGACGCCTAAAGCCCTAATAATAATAATAGTTTCTATATGATACAAATTTATCATACTAGTCTTAGATCTCTTAAAATAATTTACGTCATAGGAAAATGCTACCAACTTTTCCTGAGGAAAATTTACCATTGAAATTTTCAACAGGATTCACCAAGAAGTGTTTTCCCCAATAGTTTAAAGTAACGAACTGTTGATTGTCACTGAGTAGAAGATTCACTATCCCCTTTAAAATATGATTTTTTAGAGAGGTAGAATAAATTTATCTTTCTTTACAGTAAAATTTGTATAAATTGATGACAATAGTATTAGAACCAAATATAATTATTTGCACACATAGTCCAAAAAATATTTCGAAATTTCAATACATCATATTGTCAGTAAATTTTTGTTAAAGCTAACTTCACACTTCCAGTACAATGCTTCATAAAATCCCTTTCCTAGGTCAAATATACTCGGTCTCGGATATTCCTATGTTGTAGTTCAGAAGCTACTGCTTCATTTCGTTGGTGAAGATCACGCCTAAGTTCACTTGCAAACTGCAGTATTTACACAAACATTTAAACAGAGCATAGAATATTTAAAAAATTGGTTTACGACAGTAGTTTACATGCGCGTTCTCTTCTAATGCTCTGAAGTAGCAATACCTAGACATGAGAAGTGACACCGGAAGGGGATTTCGTTTATTAACTTGCGGCAATTCGAATTCATCTCGAATTTTAAAACAAATCATGAAAAAAATGGTACATAGTTAAAATGTAACATGTTTCTTTTCAAGTCAGAAAATAACCTTTGTAACCTCATTTTTGGCAACTTTTTTAGTATGAAGGATAAAAGAGATACCGACGTTTTTCTAGAGCGGGCACTTCTTCACTCCCCGTCATTTTTTTATTGTGGTATTTGTAAATGAGAATTGTAGTGTGATATTGAAGCTTATTTACATGGGACGATAGGAGGTAGTGCTATGGTAGATGAGCCGGTTGGCTGGATTCACCATCAACTAGACCCAAGTGGAGGTGTTAGTAAGAGTAGTTAGTGAAACTAGAAGTAGAAGGATAGATGGAGGGGGGTTTGTTTTTCAATCGTCACAGCTATGTACGAACTGGGACATTGAAATGAAAAGTCACATTTTTTTCTCCCGCCGGGAATCAAACCTGGAGTGATTCAGTGGCGAACAAGCATGCTAGTCCTGAGTCACCGAAGGGGCTCGCGATTTGATTCTTCATTGACCTTAACGTCCCAAAAGCCTTCACTCCTTAAATTTTAAGGTCCCATGAGGGTCCGTTATGAAAAAGATTCATTGTATTTAAGAAAAATAACCTTCTAGAAATAAGATAGATAAGCAATTATGCATATTTCTACTCGGCAAAAACTAAACGAGTGGGGGTTAGCGACATTGACGCTCCTCAGAAGCAATTGTAATCCAGAGCTGATTGACCCAAAAGAGTCCAGGTCTCCGATATCGACCTTGGACGTCGTACCCCGAGCGGAAAAGCATTTGGTCGCCCGTCGTTTCTCACGCTGCCCCGGATGGCATCCAGCTCCATGGAGTTCAAGAGACGTTTTTCTGTCTCCAGCAACATCGTCTTTGCGACGCAGCCATGTGGATATCCGTCGTCTCCAGGGTAGATCATATCGCCAAGATTTCACGAATAACGGGCCGTCACGTTGACATGATTTAAGTTCCATCTGGATTGAATGTGATTTCCTGTCATAAATCGTCGCTTCATATTTCAAATTTCTTGCTGGGGATGAATTCCTTGGGGTGAGGATGACTTAGAGACACCAGGTTTCGCAGGATGCTTCAAGTACCGAGTTCTTGGGTTTCACTCTTTTTATATCAGAATCGATGCGAGACGATGCAATCCTTTGCTAGTCGTAGCTTATTCCATTCCACTAACTTTAGAAATACGAAATAAAGTTTTAGACAATCAACACTTTTACAAAGAATGTCATTTATCAACTTCAATTTTATCTATTAAGAGTTGAGATCCAATTGGGGGGGGGGNATAGGTCCGCCACTGGTTAGGTAAAATATTATGATAAATACATTTTAAATGTGTTTATATAAAAAATGTATTTAACAAACAATCTTCTATTCTGTTTTATACTTATAGCTAAATTATATTAATAGCTAAATCCAACAGTTTGGGAGTCTTAGTTTTTTATCTTAAGTCAAATTCTTCAAATTGAAACTTCTTGCTTTCAAATATTAGCGAGGACTTGAGCGTAATATATTTTATGTATATCTTCTTTCTAATTCTTTACTAAAAATAAATTTTTGAATAATTCGGCTTTGCCGCAACTAACATCACACTCTGTAATCATAACATTGATGGGAGAGTTGATGATGGTTTTGTCGGTGTAGCTGACGCGGCAAACTGAGGGTTCCTCGGATCCAAGATCGGACGCAGACTGCCTCGAGGGATAAGACTCGTGCGCCTTCGCTCGAACACGATAATATTATCCTACGGAAGGCTGTTGTCCTTCGAGGAACGTTCGCTGATGATCATCACATAGGCTTGAACCAGCGTGCTAGTGAGTCATGTTACTTCATCTCCTGAGAATATTCACTATATCACGGAGGAAATTGTTCTTGAAGTGCCGCTATTTCTCGCTATAGCTCACAAGTCTTTAGTATTTAGTTGCTGGTTGCAACAAATGATAAATACTTTTTTTATTGTTCTGTATTCTGTGTATTTAAAAGCCTTTGTTAATTGTTATTTAAATGTTATTTTTTCTTTTCTTGAATCCTCTTTGCCACCTGACGGCGCGCATCCCCACTATGGAAAGTGGCCATGACACATCATCTTCGCTCTCACATCAGCATTTTTTCTCCGATGTCTACGTACATGTCAAGTATTTAGCATTGTTCATAATTTTTAAGATAATTATTTGTTATATTGTAGGTACCTCAACTAAATGATCATTTCTTTTTTCATTTTAATGTTTGTGAATGGGAAATGTTTATTTTAGGCTGTTGTTACTAGGAGTAGTTGGCAAAGAGTTAGTGACATTAGGAGTAGTACCCCCCAGGGGACTTACATCTAGTAAGTATGTGTTTGGCGAACACGGGGCTCCGAGCTGAGTCTGGCATTACTTCCACTTACTTGTGCGAGGCTCCTTCTTTTCTCTTTCCTGACCTCCCTTGGTCACCTCTTGTTCTTTTCGATCCCGACGCTATTAAGGCTAGGGTATCTTTCAATTTCCTCTTTCTTCTTCTTTTTTTGTCCTACTTCTCTTTTGTCCCCCCCTTATTCTTTGTCCCCACTCATGTTATGTACCGCCCTCATTTTAGCCCCCCCTCCATTTGATGTATGTTGTGAGATATGTTTTGGTGTGTTGTAGATCAGGAGGGTTTTTAGTGGGTAGGGTTCAATCATTCGGTGAGTCCCACACGCGGGGAGAGTCATGTTGGCTCTCCCTAGTGCGCAACTGCATTTTCCCTACCTGTACAAGTTTTTCGGGCTCCAATGACCTTTGATGTCGACATGAGCCGTAAAGCCCCACAAAAAAAAAAGAACATAAAAACTCTCAAAAGCGCTTGAAAAAGGAGAGTTCGCTTTTCAATTGTCACAGTTATGTCGACTGGGACATTGAAGTGAAAAGCTACGTTTTTTCTGTCCCCGCTTGGAATTGAACCCGGAGTGACTTGGTGGCGAGCAAGCATGCCAACCCCTGAGCCGTAGAGGCTTCATTTATTTGTTTATTTCAGAGTAATCGGTTGCGTCGTTTCCATTATTTTTTGATTTTGGTCTCTACACACTTTCCCCCTCGATAGTAGACGGAAGTGAGCGGTCGTGTTGGTTGTGGTCGAGTCTTCAAGGGAGAAGGGGTATAATTCTAATGGGTTGAGGAGCTCCCGCGCGCAATTGAGCAGTTCGGCCAAGCATTATAATGAGTGTAAGACAAGGACAAGGGACTGAAGAAGAATAAGTAAAGGGAGAATATAGACAGCTGAAAGATCTCCTTGTATCGCCGCTCGAAAATTTGAAAGATGTGACGCACATTCACGTATTCTAGTCGTAGAAAAAGTCGTACTAATTGGTGTATGTGACTTAGATATAATAAAAAGAATGATGCATAAGAATTGAATTCCTACATTTTGTTAATAGGACAATAAAACAATAGAATACCAAATTAAAAATAGCACACAAAATAGAGGGAAAATTGTGTCAGTCGTGGTGAGTTTCGGTATTCCGATCTTTTCTTCCCCCCTTCCTCGCTAAAACGGAAGCTGAGGCAAAACATGGCATATCCAATCCGCTTTAAGAACAGGGGTTACGGGTATTCTCTCCCCTGACGTACTCAGGGGGCTACCTACGCGTTTGATGACCGGCGCCTCTGCCGCTCTGCCACGCCTCTTCCGGTCTTCACCAAGCGCCACACGTCTGTCTTTTCAGCTGTCGGGTTGTTGCGCTCTGTTGCACGAGGACGAAAGAATGAAGTGGCCCGTGCACACCCCAGGGAATTCCATGTACACAAGACACACGGGAATGACTTGAATGAAAACTTGCGTACGAAGAGGGATGGAGTTGTATTACCTGACAAGGTGGACGTAAGAATTGGCAAGGAGAGTAGAGATTTTTGCTTTCACACTGCGCTATTGAAGTACTCACATAAAACAAAAAGTGAAAAACTCTCTTACAATATATTCACAATTTTTTCACTCTCTGGAAACTTTATTCCGACACTTAATAAATAAAGGTCCGTTCCGGAACAAGAAAGCATTTATAAACTTATTTTATTATACTTTATATTTCCCAATTCACTGAGAATTTTCATAGTGCTTTGAAACTTGCAAACGAGAGATTTAAACGTAATGAGAAAATTTACTCTCCAGAGCTTTATTACAAATAACGGTTATCAAAATAATAGTTAAATATATAGTTTTACATTCAAACATCTATATATATCAAGTTAGAATCTTAATATATAATAATCTTAATCTCTTGGAGATTAAGATATAATTGATCTTAATCTCTTGGAGACTGGAGGTGTAATTAACCCTCATCCCGGTTCTGCACAACTGGAATGTAGTAAGACGATGTACAATTTTCGTGAACCCAAGAGACAAGGATGAGTTTTCATTTGCCCATTGATACCTGGTAAGAGTCGTCCATTTATAGGATAATACTCACATCCTTCCGAAATTTTTCCACATTGTATAATCAAGTACAGATGTTACGGTTATTTCACTGAAAATCGAAAGTGAAATAACCGGAGTTAAATGTTTGATGCTGCTATCTAGCGAGCGAATGCGTTACTACGTCCACGAAGCACGTGTCAAATTTTAAATACCCTCTTTCCGTACATCGCCGTGGCATCGAGATTGTTACGAAGCTCTTGAGCTAGACACAGCTGGCAGCAGGTCCACAGTGGAGGATCCAACAGCGGACACAGGGGTACGTGCTGCTCCCACCCACGAAAGAAAAAAAAAGAGATCGAAATAGCAAGGGAAAAAATTCAGTATGCACAGTGAAAGCGACAAGACGTACAAATAAAATCTGTCTTTAAATTCTTTAGATTTTCACTACTACACGGGAACGTGAGTATAGGGGCTGCGATATTTCACCGTTTTTTAGCATACTCGCACTCCATGGAGATTCCGTGTCACTTATCAAATTAAAAATTACCGAGATAAAATTTACAATAAAAGAAACACCCAAAGTAAAAATTTGGCTAAGAACTCGATATTTTTCAAAAATGTTGTATAATGATAACATTTATATATAATAACATTTTTGAAAAATATCGAGTTCTTAGCAAACTGAATATATGAAAACTGCAAATTAAATTAATGCTTTATTTACGTAAAGGAATGTCTTTAATTGCAGTTTCAAGAAGTTAACTTGAAAAAAATTTCCGGTGAAAGGACCCTCATTACATGGTAGTTTTCTTCCTGGGTCCCTCCCAAAGTGAAAAGTGCAATTTTCTGAAGAAATACACAAGGTTTCCATTAGTTGGAAACAGAGATTCGTAAATAGTTTGAAGAAAAAACGTGAAATAATAAAACTGGAGAAAGATATACATGTTTTCATCTACTTTCGTGCATCAGGGAGAAAAATATCATCGCGTGGAGAGAGAGAGATTAAGGCGGACAGAGGTAACCTTTCTCAGTCCCAGTATTAAAGCAGTTGTAATAGTAAAAAAGTTTTTAATGTTCGTAATTTTCAAATTTCTGGAGATTGGAAAATCAATAGAAACTTAACGTACTAGATGAGTACCCGCGAGTTAACTTGCGCGAATGTTGCGATTTTTATCACAGTTGTATTCCTCAGGTTTGGGAATAAGATGTGAAATAAGTTTCATTTTGATACATCAGATATTAGATCAAGAAACTAAATTTCAAACGATAACCGTTGCTCTTTTATTATGCGAGTAAGTAAAGATTACTTCAACTATAGAAAATTATTTTATTTGTATTTGTTACTTTGAGTATAGATTATAGAATAAAAATTCATATTTTCCCTTTAAATGACAATAAGTGGCGGATCTAGACCGTAATAAGTGTGTGTGGGGGCTGTCTCTTATACACATCTAGATGTGTATAAGAGACAGGTATTTGTAAANATGATTTTACATACAAATTTTATAAATATTACCTTTAAATAAAATGCATCAAATAAATAATTAACAACCTTGTATTATTAATAACAATAACAATTATTTATTATTTATTAATATGGTATTATTAATTTTATTAATAACTACAACAATTATAACTAATAACAATTAATAATCTGGTAACACTTTTACAAAGTATGCCATTTATCCACTTCAAATTTATCAGTTGAGTGTTCAGGCCCAATGAGGGGTGCTGGTCTATAGCCTCCTTAGTCCCCCAATCCCGTCCATAGACTTGCCACTGATGACAATGACCATGATTACAAGTGAAAATATAACATGTTCTTAGGGAATGGACAGGGTACCGCTTCGTCGGACAGGGTAAGGTCTATCTCTTTTCGTTTGCACCTGTTCCAGGGCACACCACACATCTGAGAACAAAAAGTTTCAAATAAAAGAAAATAATTCAATTCTTTACGTTTGTTTCTTTATTTGTTCGATTATTTATTCCGTGTCTTATTTAATGATGTGGGCATCAAGTCATCAGACATGCTCTTCCACTAATAACGCGATTTGGGCGAAGGAATTGGGAAGGAGAGATGTTGGGTAGCCGGAGAATGTGCCGAACCGACATCAGTCATGAATAGGTAAGGAAAACCGCAGCCGAAACTCAGCCTCACACACGTCGACCGAGAGGGAAAATCGAATCTGCACACTCACGCTCAGGAAGCGAGGACGCTACCACTACGCCACGGCGATCGGAGTTTTTTTTAATGTTTGTGTGAACAATTTCGAGATAACCAAGGCTC
>NNCF01129706.1:171972-197070 GCA_002313205.1 Laupala kohalensis
CCCGCCGCCGCCGCTGCGATCGTCGCTTACCCGGCATCACAGTCTCTCAGCGTGTATCGTCACGGTGCTTTGCTGGTACGTTCATAGTGACGGCTTCGTAACCTAACCTTCACGTAACGCTAAAAATGTGTCAAAAGCATGTTGTCTCTCGTTAAGTTATTTGTTCCGTGTCCCTAAGACACGGAAACAATCGATTCGCTAAATCAAAAGTAAAAATCTCTGGGGTACTGGAGGGTTCCATAATCAATCATCGATTCATGTAAAAGTGAGAAGCCACAAGCCACCATAACAAACAAAGATGGGGAAAGCACGGAGATTTTTTATCATTCGCTGGATTTATAGTGGTACCCATTAAACTATTCAAGTTTTACTGAGATTTACCATCAAACCTATTGGAAGTTAAGGCGATGCACCAATCACAAGTAATTTGCATTATATTTTCCGCAATTACGAAGGAACTTTAATTTGAATACGTAGCAAATTTAACACAGTCTGTTTCGAAAAATCCAACATACACGATTAAACGATCGTGCAGGTAACGGATTACTAAGCGCCGGGAACGGCCGTTCAACTACTGTGTACAGGTATGCCCGGTGCCTGCGCAGTGCGAGCGAAATCGAGATTGCCGCTTAAAAGATATATTATATTTAATCAGTATCCCGTGGGAACCCACAAAGTGACAGAGCGTGTGGTCCCGCCTAGAATAGTTGAAGAGAATTAGTTCCCACTTATACTAACAGGGAGCGCCAATGACCGGAGTACTCTAGACTGCAGGGCCGACTGAACTTAAGACAGTCGAAAAGCATCGTCAGCTGTCGTTTGCGGGGAGCCGGAGGAGGAGCAAAATACGTATTGTCTCTTTATTAAATTCACTTTTGGTCTTTTTTCCATACTGAAACAACTGATAACTATTCGTATTATTGAATAGTGTGAATTTACATTGCTTTTCAATGCATTATTGATCTAACCAACAAAAAGTCATTTTGACAATGAAACAGTGTTTTTTATCTAACATCCAATCAGACATTTTACCTCAACAATAAGCTGTGTTTTTATTGACTCTTCCTTAATCTTGTTGGTGAATTGTTTGCTGTGTGCTGGAGAGGTGAACGCGCAAATAAAATTAGCTCTTATGTTTTGTATAAACAGAGTCGATCCAAAGAAATAGTTTTTCTTAAATTAAAAATAAAATTAGCTCATTGAATTCCATATAAGTACTACTATAGAGACTAAAATTGCCTGACCTCACAAAACATCAGCAGATACCAAATCGCAGAGCGGTTCTTGAAATAGCAATTTCCCTATGAGTTTAAGGATTATTAGTTAAAATTGGCATAATGTTTTTTACTTCCCTGGACAGCCATATTGGATTTTCTCGATCCATTTTTACATGAATCGTATTAAGCCATCAATTGCCTAAGTAAAAGTAAAACTCTCTGCGGTAAGGGGTAAACTTCATAATCAGTTACATGTAAAACACACTTCAATACCTACTCGTTCAAGTTGTTACTTGTAATAAAATGTAATTGAAACTTCTTTGATATCTGGAAAAGTATAACGAAAGTTAATTGTGATAGGTTTCGTAAAAAGGTTAAATTTGGAGAAACACGACTGTAGATCGAACTGTAGACTAGGTTCGTTATGTTGCTACTTATGAAACGTCTTAGCGTTACAACTACTCTAAGGGATATGTCATTTATAAATCATACTGTACTTTTCTACCCCAATTTCAACTCTTTTTCAGCTTTTTCATCGTAAATATGACGATCTTCAATGCCTATATCTTCTTCTTTGTCAATACATTCCTTTTCTATTTCTTCCAACCTTAGTCGGAACTTTTCTATCGCGGAAGAAATTGCAATGAAAGAATTCTTGCCCTATTAGAAATGAAATAATAAAACCTAATAAAGTAATAAAAAATATTTTCTAAACTACGAATCGCCATATGGGGGAAAATAAAATACATTACGAGTAAATTTGTTTTTCTCTCTAGAATTTTGCCATTAATAGCTACAAGTAGAGCAACCTACGTCTTTTATTCTTATTACCACTTCTGTGTCATCTATAGACAAACAGACAGACAAAAAAAAGAACAGGCGGAGTGAGTGATGGGGGGGCTGTCTCTTATACACATCTAGATGTGTATAAGAGACAGNATTGCTATGATTGCGACTGATGTTATGACACAAAGCTTGCGTTTCAGTTTACCAACGACAAGAGGAGCACGTAGATATGAAAAATACAAAGGCACTAAAAGACTATTTTCTTCTATTTATTTTTCCCTAGAAATCTCTATTACCATTTCTTAAGAATGTTTCGTCTGCAACACGAGGTTCTTTTCTTAAAATCGTTCTCGTTTCTTCCATGATGTGGTTTTTGTTTTCCAGCCTTCCCATCTCATACGTAGAACGCTATTCCACAACACATATTCCTTATACTTCCAGGTTTCACTGTATATTGATGAGACCATTAAAAAAATTGTTCATTTCCCATTAATTTATCCCGTTACGATTTGAGAAACGTTTTAAATTTTACCCTTCTGCCAGGCCATGATTTGAGAAATTCGTCTACCCGGCCATTCGCAACAGTAGGGACCCTTCTTAACCCGCGCAGATATGTATTTTGGGACTCCCGTAATTTTACTTGAAAATCAAAATAATAAAAAGTCACTCTTTTAAGACTTCGTATTTTGATGTATATCAATGGTGTTATACAATAGTTAACGTTATTTCACTCAAAAATAATTTTATTTCACTCAACAATAAGCTGCCTAATTTTGATTCTCCCGAATTCATGCTCTTGCTTAATTTTCTTATCTGTCAATGTAAAAAATAATCTACCAAAATGATTTCGACAAAAAAGATGATTTTGAGCTGTGATGGTTAGCTGTGTGCCTCAGTGGCTCCATTCGGATATGTGTGGCCCCGAACTGAAGTTTTACACATTTCTGAATGTAAGTTGGGAAATCGAGATAAGGAAAAAATGACCTACGGATGTACGCAGAATCCCGTAAGTACATATTATTATAAACAAATAAGGATAACAAGAAATGTTGAAAGTATTATTGACTGTAGTTTTTCAATATTCCACTAACTTTGAATAGTGATACTAAAACACACACAAATATCTTTAAGTAATCGATTGTTAATAATGTTGTTCCTGATATTTTTTTAAGTCTTCGGTTGTCAAGGTAATTACACAGTATGGTTGATTCTCTAGCTCTCCACAGATCAACTTCAATGTCATGTCTTGAAACCCATCTGTTTCCTTTATCTTGATGATACATGCTTTCACGTTACGGATCTCTCTCTCTCTCTCGGGTATTGACCAATGATTGTGGGTACCATTTGAACGAAAACAATTGATTATGTCCCCTAATGAAAAAAAACTTCACTTCACAAAACTTCCTTCAATATACCCAGCCATATTCCTCCGAAGATATGACGCGACGGTAAAATTTATATTGAAAGTTTTTACGAAATAAATTTTAATTAGGTCTTTTGGCAATACAATTAGCTGTACATTGTATAAATAAAATGATTACACATGTGAACACTCGAATCAAATAGTCGCCATCTACGAAATCTATAAATACTGAAACTTCTTGAAATATACGAATTGTATAGTCACACAAGTAATTATGAAGACAAATGATATTCAGCGCAGTCCTGCAGAGGAAGAAATGCGGATTAGCATTTTCCGGAGCCAGTCCTCAGTTTAACAACGGGGTGCAACCGGAGATGCGGAAGTTTTTCAATTCCTGCCTAGGGCTTAGTAGACCCTTTTCCAACATTTTCTAGCGGTCAAAATAATTTCTCAATTCGAGTCTGCCCTTATTTATACTCAAAATATTGCTTACAATTTATTCGATCTTAAATTTGTAGAAAAGAATAATAATTGCAGATAATTATTATTCTAGATTTTAGTAGGTGAATAAAGATTATTTTGAATTTTTAAACACTTTACACAGTTCAAACTTTACAATGTTTAATGGGTTACGTGAATGATTTACTCTTCGTTCCTACTGATATTAAATAATTTCTTTTAATTAAATCTTTAGCTCCTTTGCAGCCCCGATGTCATGGCAATCGATGTCATTGCCTTGTGAAAGCCCTAAATAGCATGTGAATAACGAATAAATAGTCGAATGGTTACCTCCTAAATTCTACAAAAGCAAGAAATATAAAAAGATAAGATCATTTCTCAGTCTGGATAATAAAACCTCATTTTCTTAACAACGGTTCTATTTCAATAAACTGTCTACCTCATCAATTTTATTACAAAATTATCATCAGTAATTTTTGTAAATATTTAAATTTTTAAGACTTTTACGCATTTTTCTAATATAAAACATTTGTAAATGTAGACATTCCAACACAAAATACCGAACAATAAATCTAACTCAAATATAATCAAAAGTGCACTCAGGCCGTTTTTTAATACGTCTTTCATACTCTAGGTTAATATTACCCATAAATCCCATCTATTGTTTCACCGAAGGCAAGAAATGTTACAACGCACTGAAATCTTCTATTGATCTCAACAAATTGTATTTCTGTTCAAATTTAGAAACAGTATATACTGTTGATAGCCGGAAATTTATTTTTACTATAAATCAAATTGCAGCAGAAAAAATGAAGTTTTAGTATCCCTGACCGGTTCGCGAGTACAAACAGCATTATAAATCTAAAAGACAAGATTCTAAATCACATGTTTTAATGTCTCATCAAATTGAGAGTTCCATTTTCTTACTATCCCCCTTCTGCTCGTTAGCACTGATATTCTCATAAGGTTTGACATCATCACGTGGTCAACAATATTACAATAATAAAGCGGACTTGCAACATGTAATACTTGGAGAATTAACTTTCAACATATATTTATTTAAAATACATCTGACGAAGCCTAGTATCTATAAACGAAACATTGTGTGACTCAGAAATCTTAATTATTGTTTAGGGAATTCTTGATCTACCATGAAAGGTCGATATTTTTAATGTATTCTAAATACTCATATTCGTCGTCAGATATACATTTTCAGATATAAGAAAACAATTTCAAAAAGGCTAATTAATTCCATTATCAGCAAATAATTCATTATCTGATTAATATTCAACAAAGCTCAGAGTTAATCTGCTGGACATGGCATGAAATCCTGCGATGATAAACCCACCAACTTCATCCGCGTCCCAAAGAAAATTTCAGATGTGTTATATGGCGAATAATGGACCATTCCGAAAATTTCTGGGAAACATGATGAAACGTGTTGCAGCAATTTCGTTCCATTATTCATTATAGGTTCGAGGTGACATTAAAAAGTAATTTACTAACGTAGTTCCAGTCTTATAACTAGTTTAGGATGTCGAAAAGATCGTATCCTCAATGTTATGGCAAATATCGGGAAAGTGATGCGTACGACCAGTAGTAGCTACTAGCTTTTCAAGATCTAAACCAAGACGAAGGACCGTGCTCTTCTTGAAGGTTTGAAAACCCTGGTGAGTAGAGAACAAGATCTTGTTCTGAACGAGACAATCGTGTTTGCTAAGCCCTTGAAATTTCGGAGCTCTGCGTCACTAGTATGCTTGAAATATGTGGGTCATTCGTTTTGAAACGTTTTAAGTCTGCAAAACTTCACGGCATATATGATGAAATCATCACAAAAATCATCTTAATTTACGTACAGAGATGGTTACAATCCAAATTTGTGATATTAAACGTTTTTTTAAAATTCTTTTATTCGCTATTATTAGTGAGAGTCCGGAGTTAAGACGATGTTTGGCGATCTTATTAAAATAAGAACACAGGGTCATATTTTACATTTAGTTACTTTAATTTTAGATTTAGATTTAGAATTTTTAGATTTAATACTACCCCTTCACATATATTTGTCAAATGTTTTTGATCTACCGTACAAGAGTTGTTTTAAAAATTTAACGAATAAGTTTGCAACAATAACCTTATAATTAATGTTAGCTTAACTTTTCTCAAAATAAGGTATCAATATTTTTTATAGTTGTTACAATATAATACATAATTGCATCAATTTTATTTGTAACGTTTTACAGACCACGTGGAGTTTTCATTACACATTTACATTTTACAGTTTAAAAACTCCATTAAATAGCTACCAATAATTTAGTAGCTAATATAAATTAGAAATTTACAATTCCATGACGGAGTCACCGTTCTTCTCAATTTTTAAAAATTCCCCTAATGTTGGAGTTATGAGAAAAATAGGTATATAATATGCACGGCCTCCAATTTACAAGTATCATAATGAAATAAAACTAAAATCTCAATTTATTTATTTTGGTGAGGACACATATCCGTAATATTTTACTATCCGAATAACGTGAATTTATCTATTGTAACAAATTTGTTTCGTGATATCGTATTTCCATTTATTTATTTATTTATTTTGTATTTCATAATACAAGGTTAGAGAGTCCATCTCTATAGACTGTTAAAATTTCTTTCTAATGCAAAGGGCGTTAAATTTATAAATTAACTTTCTAGTAGGCTACTTAGTTTACTGAGGGTTATGTTGGGCTGAGTTTTTCTAAGTTGGATAACTCACGAAACTTATTCTGTTTGCACAAAATACGGCGGTACTTTCAACAATTTTTTATAAATCTACGCAATTGATAAAAATAGCGTTCGGATTTATCACTTTTCCACTTTAAAATGCTTTGATCTAAAGCAAACCGCAATTTATGCATTATACTATAAGAAATTAACAATATTATGGAATAAATTCAATATATGTAATAAGTAACTAAAACATATTATATTAAGAGGAATTATTGAATAAATCCTATACTCAATATTAAGTTATCTGTTTGCGATAACTGTTTAAGGTTAAAGAATTCATCATCAAAATCGGTACTCTTCAATTTTTTTTCTTTGTGACAGAAACTCAAATCATGATGCGAGATAAAACAGAAATACTTTTCAAACTTAGGATTTTTAATTATGTTATCTTTAAATAATAATGGAAAAAAAGACACCACCTTTTCTTAAAATTTACTGCAGCTATCGTACAAATATTTTGCTCATAAGATGTGAAACACGTTATCAGATATCGACTGTATTTGATTTCCTTAAAAACAACGATCGTCATCTCAGATATCCTTATGGCTACAGCAAGAGAATAGAAAGATCGTAGTGTTTCAAACAAAGTACAACATATAATAACCACTAAAGAGAATTTTATTTTGTCTAATTTACGTACGTGAGTAGAATCCAATCATGATCCAGTTGACGTAATCTCACTCTCCATTACATGAGAAAAACATAAGATGATCCGCAATGTCCCGACACAAACTTCACAAGACAAAATAATAATGATCAGCAGTAGTGCCAAACGAGCATAGAGTTATCTACACAGACCTTGCACAGTCAAATGCATGGACTCTATATTCATGACATACATATTCACTACACACAATACTAAAATCACATATATTACAATCATAAATTAAATACAAAGAAACAATTTCGTTAAAATTAATTAATTTTCCATTTATTAGGATTACATCATTCATGCACACTCTAACCTCAAAAACCTAACATTGCATTATTCTATGGTATACAGAAAGTAAGACTTTAAGAAATTTAAACATGCGATTAATAAACATTGTATAAACTTTGCTTAAAAAATAAAAAAGTATAAATTACATTTGTTATTTTTTGTCAGCACACTCATTTTAAACACATTCTTAGAAATCAATATTATCAAATTTTTTTATCAATATATCAATAAAATTGTGGATGATGATACGATATGGAAATGTTGAAGAATTTTATGAATTTATCCCTGAAATATTCATTCTTTACAACATCGGATTATGGCTATCTTCATTGAAGTACTTTTGTTTTGTTTCCGTTGTTTTAATCCTTACAAATATATTCTACAAATATAACAAAGAAGGAAGTATTTTACTCATCCCTAGAAACAAAAAGATGAAGTTAGCTCGGAATTTGGAAACTTTATGCGTCATCTTGTCAAGTCCTTCGTAATGCAACTGGCTGTTTCGCGTACGTTTCAGGCTTAGAGAATGGAACTACGAGTAATTCAAAAGGTCGCAGTGACAAGCGTAGTCGCCGTAAAATTAGTCGATTCAAAAGCGTTTGGCTTCGTGTAGGATTTGGGTCAGGGCTTTCAAATGTGTTTTGGGGAAACTCGGTGTAAGCAAACCACAGTGGAGTCCGTGACATCACTTTCTCTTCAGATGTAAACGCACGTACGGTTTTCTTTCGGTAGAGCGTCGATTTGTCATGCGAACAATAATCACTTCCTCCATTCATTTGTTCCTTAATAATAATAATAATAATAAGGAACAAATGAATGGAGGAAGTGATTATTGTTGATTATTATTATTCTTTATTTTAACAAATCACTAGCTCAACCCGAGTAAATAATTCGTGCACATTGAATAAAGAAGGGAAAATATAAGAATTTCAATACCAAATTACTAATAAACTTATGAACGATTTACTTCAGAGTGGCTAGACAGTGGCTGACAAAATACTTAAATACTTAAAACCTTTTTCAAAAGCACCGATATGTGATTTGAGTCGTGACTCCTTTTCATTTTTCTTTCTATAGTCTCATTAACCGAAGTACTCTTTTTTCTGGCACTTTGAAGCTTCACAATTATGTAATATCCACACAAATATCCAACGGCGTTGAAAATTTAAAATATACGGTCAGTGCTTTTTATGTAATGTTTTATCTCTTTCAATAATAATAATAATAAATTTATTGTCAAAAACAGTACAGACTGCGTATGACCACGTGGAGGACAATAAACTAATTTACTCTCCGGAAGCAAGCAAGGGACCATCCCATCAATTCCGATCAAGTGCCCTAAGGCCGAGGCGGATTTAAAAATTTCAGCAAAAGTTCCTAGATAAGATAAAAAGTTAGCTGCGAGTTATAATACATATATAATGTCAATATGTTTGTAATTTAACGCAAATATGTTTGTAAATTTACATGTACAAGTTATTATCGAACTATAGATTATTCTGAGTATAGTGTTTAAAAATCATAAGAATTGAAATAACACTAAATTCACGATTTATTGTTACAATAAACACGCCCCTAGACAAAGCCTAGAGAACCTGTATGATAAATCCGCCTCTACCAGAAGGAAAAACGGAGAAAAACCCGGGCCAGGATGGGGCTACAGAATTTATGTACACAACCGTGCCAAAGTTGAGTACACATAAAACTAAATTAATATGAGCCATAAGACAACACAATCATGCAAGAAAATAGTTTTTGAAATTGTTATAAGTTATTTAAAAAGTACTACAGCAATGGCGTGATAAAGTACAAGACGGATTTAACTTTTATTAAAATCAATAAATTCTTTTACATTGTAGAAGCACTGGTGCAGGAGGTAGTTTTTAACCGCGGATTTGAAGAGATTCAATTTCATAATACCTTTTATATTCTTGGGAAGGGAATTCTCTCTCAATGCTCTCTCACACCACACAAAAGATCGTACCAGAACTTGTGACAGTTCAAATAATTTTTCTATTTTAAAGGACTAGATTATAAAAGAATGGTTAGTTGTTAAATTGTAAGGTTACACTTCTTCCGAAGCCAAGAAAATAATCTTCGTAATGACATCGCATGTTAGTCTATTGGTTAAGTATGACGGAATGGGAAGGTATCTACATAGAAAGTAACCTATTAGGAGTTTATTTATTAATTTACGGTCATCTTACAAAGTAACCGCTCTTCTTGCTAACCGAGTCATTATAGTTCACATTTTAGTAATAGGATATAACTCTTGGCGATGTTTGTTGCGTTCACATCACGTGTCATGTAATACTAAGACAAAGTTGTCAATGATAACTTCCGGTCAGGTGAAAATGGCGTCGAGTCGGGAATCGAACCAGAGTCTGAGAATCCGGAAATAATGAAATACTTCCGGATCACTTTCAAAATAATAATAAAATTTATTTGGCATGACATTTTGTCAAAGCTAATTATTAACGACGATTAAAAATGTCTTTTTAAAAAATAAATGCAGTAATAAGGTACTTTAAGAAAATGTACGATTAATATCATAATTTATATAAAATTTAATGTAAAAATTTTGCATTTCTTTCAACTTAGATGTTCAGTGTCACCTTAGAAACACGAGAGAAATATTTCGCTTGCAATTCTGGAATCCCGCAATCCTATCTGCAGTAACGTCATCGATAATAGTAATTCACAATTAAGTACGTCGGCAGAGAAGACTCAGACTAGGTATGAAGATAAGGATAGCAGCAACAGTTGTTTTAGTTAAGAACTGCAGTCGTGGGGTAGATTGTAATAGTTTAGATAGTGCTTCTGGTGACGGTAATGGAGCTGGTGTATGGAATAGCGCCCACAGTGGTGACTATCGTTGTCTCTTTCTGAAAACTTTGCAGTAGTAGCTGTGTCGCATCCATGGCGGGTTGTTTGGGTATCGTCTGATGGCGGTTGTGCTAGACACGACGGGACCCGTGCCAAAGCGAATACGGCTTCCCGGGAGGTCCGACCTCCTCAGCAAACTCATCTGTGGCGCGGACCTCTTCTTCTGTTGGCGAGAAAACGCGCCGCCAACATAGTCTCCTCCTCTTTCTGCTCCTTTTCTCTTCTTCACCTAAGCTTCCAAAACCTCATCTGCCACTATTGTCAAAGTCTTCCCCGACCGCTGCCACCAGGAGCGTTGGGACGCCATCATCGATAGTTCGGCTGCCGCAAGCGTTTCGCCTTCTGGAGTTCCCGACGCCGCCGCCGATGCTGCCACCCCTCGACGTGCGTCGTAAAGCACAAGCGGGGCGGCGGACCAGAGCGATTCCATAAAGATTGCGACCGCCTCTGGCGCCGGGCGTTTGCCGTAAAATTTGGGAAGTGGTTGTAGCTCCTCCGCCATCGCCTTTGCTGGCGCCACCGTCGTAATCGCCTCTGCTCTCGTTGTCTCCTCCCTCACTTCCATGGCTTTAACCTCACTCCAACTATTCCAAATTCGATTTTTTAAGATCCCTCGCTACATGAATTTTAGTTCCCGTATCACTCTCTTTCTACACAGATCCCGTACCTTTAAATTTACTCCTTCAAATATTCCTCTTCTCTCACTACTGTTTCCATTTTGCATTACCATTCCGTGTTCACTCTGCGAATTTCTGATCTATCTTGGATTCACCGTACTTGTTATCTTTATCCACGTTTGCAGTGATGACTCTATATTTTGCTTCTCCCGACTTCATTACAGGGATACAGTTCAGCTTATTGTGATCTAACAAACTCAAGAGTCCAAAACTCATCTATAATTTTTTTATGTGAATTGATATTTATGTAATGTATATAATGAACATGAATTAACATTTGTTATTTATCACACCGGAGAAAGGGAAAATATTCATTTGGAAATTTATTATAATTTGTCTCTTACAATAGACATACTCGTTTCCCGTAGATTTGGTGATAAAATTCCAAGTTAAGAAATTAGAAAAAAGTCGTGATTTTATATGATAAAACTGCTAAATTGATTTATACATTACCCAAGTGAAAGAATTTAGCATATTCCCCAAAGAATTCAGCATGAACACCCAAGGTACCCTATTCCATTAATAGAGATTGGTGTGAGAAAGAGATGGGAAACAATAACCACCCTCCCACAAAAAATTTATCCGAAATAGAAATAGTGACGATGAAAAAAAATTACTGATCACTTTTGTATTATGGATAAACTTGAAAATAAGTGAATAACTTTTTTTCATTCCCGTCAGTACTATCAAATTTGAACACTCTGGAAGCGATTTCTTGATAACGAGTCAGTCAATATAGACGTTCACCCCCTAGAATTGGCATCGAAAATGAATGTTAAACTTGTGCCATGTCTTTAATTTCAATTTTAATTATTGCTTAAAACTTTGTATCCAAGATTCAGAACGAATCTATTGAAATAAAGAAAATAAATTCTTATTACAACGCCTCCTACCAAATTTTTATGCTTCAAAAATTAAGAAATGTTACGTGAATTTTCTACCAGATATTGAATAAAATAATCTTAGTTTATAAAACTTACATAGGATTTTTTTAATTGTTCATCCAGCCTATATTTTTCCTTTTTGAAAACAGTGTTGTCATCCTTTTTAAATAGCTCTGTAAGGGTGCGCCGGTAAACTTTCCATGTGAATTTTCTATTGAGTATTGCAGCATATTTTAGAAAATATTACGAACAACATAATAGAGCTTGGTTAAGTAACATTATCTTTCAAAGAATATGATACTTTCAATGAATACATTACTTTCTTCGTTTGATATGTTTGAAAAGGCGACCCGTGGCGTAGTGCCTGGCGTCTTCTACCTCTGGGGACGCGGGTTCAAACCCGGCCCGATACTAATAGAATGTGGTGGACGAAGCGGTGTTTGCGGCAGGTTTCCTCGGGGTTTNGGTTCAAACCCGGCCCGATACTAGTAGAATGGGGTGGACGAAGCGGTGTTTGCGGCAGGTTTTCTCGGGGGTTTTTTTTCCCCTGCTTATATATTCACTCATCATCATTCATCCCCATTCAGCCTCCGGGGAGGTGCGACAGGAAGGGCATCCGGCACCCCGGAATTCCCCAGCCAGTCTAATCAAGTATCACCCCCATCTACCATCTCCATCTACGCCAACTCTGTCTAGCACGGGATTAATAAGGGCGAAGGAAAAGAAGAAGATATCATTGTAACTCGCCAAACCATAAGGATCTTCTTTCTTTAGTAGTTCATTCCCTATTATACCAAATAAACAAATGCAACAAATTCAGTGGTTAAGCACAAAATTTATGGAATTGAACGTACTAATGTCATCTGTGGAAGTGACCAAGCAAATTGTTTTGCTTATGATGATTCAAATTGCTACAAAATTCCCATTTAAACACCTTTTTATTCCATCAATATCGAACAATTTCTCAAATAAATCGATATTTTACCAAATATTTTTATAGAATTTGAAAGGAATTATGATATTGTACTGAAAGATTATTTGAAGGACAGGAGTTGCTTATATTGCTCATTTAGTTCTACCAATTGTGCCATGCCTTTTCACAAAAACTTTAAAAAGTCATAAAGCACATCTTCACATATAGAGGGTAAGCTTTGAAAAGAGATAAGATGAGAGGGTTAACATCCCATGGGAAAAATAACATTCCCTTCTTCCCCAGGACAAATTATGAAAGTACGCATTGAGCTCGTCTCTCCGATAAGTTTTACGCGAAACGCTCAAACTTCGCGTTACCCCTAATATACGATCGCAAGTATAACGTCCTCGGACGCACTATACAAGAGCCACTCCCGAGTAATATACCGGTCGATTCTGAACCGTAAAATGCACTTTACAATTGTGACAGTGGACAATGTCGCAATAGTGCTGGTCTTGCCGTATACTCCGTTTTACGACTCAACTCTAGATTGAGATAATAATCTCCGATGCGCTACCTACTCGCGACACAAACACTGGCGATTGTAAACTGTCTTTGTGAAAGAGTTAGGGGGGGGGGGGAATAGTCAGCCGTAAAGCATTTTGGCGTAAAGATGCCACAAGATTTCGTGACCACACACGCAGTGAGTGGCTGTTTTTCGCGAACGATTTCAACAAGAAAGCAGTTGCCGCCGACCGCGTCAGGTCAGCCGACAGTTTATTGCTACGAAAGAATACCTCTCAAGAAGTGACTTAACTTGGAGATCGGACATACGTTTATTGAAGAAGAGTTCCGATCTGAATTCCTTATCTTCAGGTATTTGTAATGCACCGTAAACTGGATCTACATCACAGCGCTTGCAATTTTCAAATGCCTGAGTATTCGATGGATTTTATGAGCACGTGTTCCTCCTATAAATGTCTGGAATGAAATTCTATATTTCACTGCTCCGAAATTATTGAAGTGCAAGTATATGAAGGATTCTGTTCCGAGCCCATAAAAATTTTTACAAGTCATAAAGTATTCAAGGGACTGTGGAATATGAATGTATTTTGTGCTTTTATGTTCTATGAGAATTCTTGCTTTACGATCGGGGAGAAAAATTAACAAGATTGTACCACAGAAATTAATTAAAAGATTAAGATTCAAGAACACTTGACATATTTTCAGAAGAAATTCTACTGTGTTGATGTAAATAGACTAGTTCCTGCTTCAAACAACATAAATTTTAATGAATAGTTGGCAGCATATTGATAGGTACGTACATATCAAAAAATTGAAAAATTGGTTTAGTTTCACCAATCTTTATTATGATCGTAAATAATAAATCAAAAGTCGTAAGGCAGAGGCGGATTGAAAAGATAATACAAAGTTAGCTACGCGTTATAATAACAACAGAATACCAACAAATTTGTATTTAATACAACAGAAGAGAGAGTTCACAAGTATGTAAACTTATCTCACTATATACTATTCGGTATTTTAGGTCTATAAATCGTAACTGTTAAAATAACTCTAAATTCGGGATTAATTATTACAATAGACCACCGCTCTTTGGCAAGAGTCTAGAGAGCGTGAATATAAAATACTCCTCTACCCGAAGGAAAACTGGAGAAAAAACCAGGGCCAGGATGGGCCAATTTAAATATCAATTTAATATGCAGTATGCAATTGTGTGTGTAAATAAAAATGAAGTGTCCTCTCAAGCATGATGCATCTTGTAGGATGAAACAAAAATTGTTGTTTGTTTTGCTTATTAGTACATCACTGTTCATTCGGGCCAAAAAACCTGATGCCAGCAAAAAGGAGAGGAGAAAAATGGAGCTAGCGGAACCAACTTATCACGAAATAATGAAACACACTTTCCATATTATCACCGCAGAAATCAAGAATCAAAACTTCCAAGGATTTAATTCTTTCAACGTTCTCGAATCCCGAAACATTTGCATCCTAAAAGCTCATTACGCTACCAAAACAAATACGTGAGAACGAAGAAGGTCCTCTGGCGTAAGCGAAAGATATACTCATCAAAGACAAGGTAGCTATTACCGAAAAAACAACTTATATCCTACAAAGGCTCATTCTATTTATTCACCGAGTGTTGTAACAAAAGGATGAGCTGACCTTTGTCTGTGCATGTTAAACCTGAGAGAGCCAAATGTTTTGTTTTTGAATAGTGTTTATGGAACATTGCAGTTTTTACAGCTGAATCACTACATCACTGTTTTACACATCATTTTTACGTTCCAATTATCACATAAACAATGAAAATAAGTTAAAATAGAGAAAGGACTATAAATAGAATTTTTAAGATGTATGTTATTCTACTCAACACAAACTGACTGGCTCATCTACTCGACAAAATTTTAATTCAATTAAAAGTTTTAATTTAGATCAACAATAAAATGCCGTGTGAATCATATACTTTATTTACATATTTGAAGAGTATATATTATCTTATTTCGGATATATTACATTATTATACCCGGATTAAAATTCACAGGAACATTTGTAATAACAGAAGCTTCGCCAATCCAACGCAACTTGAGATGACGTACCAATGACACGACAGCAATTGCGGAAAACGTAACTGTACCAAATCATCGAGAATGCTACTCGCTCTTCATGAGCAATTACAGTTACCCGCGACCTGTGAAGAGTGTCCAGAGAATACAAAACGGCGACACATTAAAACGGCTCGCAATCAAAACCTGTGATCTTCACGTGTTTCCCACGCGCGATGGCGGCAGTAGCTTGTTAAGTGTCCTTGCTGACCTGAACTATGTTCCGCTTGCAACACTCACCTTGATTGTTCCTTCCACGGTCGGAATCGCAGCTGGCCGAGCGACGGGGCGGTAACACATTCTCAGAGGGACGGAATAGACGGATTATGTATGATACGTTTATTATGGGGCAAGGACATGGACGGGGGTACATCAAAAGCGGATTCGTGATTTTAAAAAATACAATGTTCAACACCAAATAAATAGCAACCATTGTCGGATCTAGACTGTAGTCAAGGGGAGGGGGGCTAACCGGAGAGCTAGCTGGGGAACATTTCTGCTTGAAAATCATGGTTTTACAACACAAATTTTATAAACATTATATTGTGAGATGTGAGAAAATCATGGTTTTACATCACAAATTTTATAAACATTATATTGCAAATGAAATATATTAACTCATCAAATAGATAATTAACAATTAATGTTAAATAGTAACCAAATTTATTAATTGTTTAAAGTGGCAAAGTATGCCTTTACCAGTTGAGAGTTCAAGTCCAATGGGGACCCCCACCCCATATATCCACCATTGATAGTAACTATCAGGCTTGCATGAAAATTTCGCAGTCATATATTAACATGGCGTTACCTATCAGTAGGTCTACTGAATCGTGAAAGTCGTATAAATAACTGTTATCCAACAGTATTTCGTTTTAAAGGTAATATAACGTACTATATCTTTAAAAAAATCGTGGACTTCCTGGTTTATCTAAGACTAAGTAGTGTGCATGTGAGATAATTTACGAATGAACTAAATTCTGAGTATTCTTCTTCGAATTTTCTAGTGAGGAGTAGCGTTACCTGGGAGGAAGATTAGAAACTTTTAAGTCAAATTTGTTTCAAAACAAATTACAAAAAATTATCAAGTCAAAGTATCCCACAACAGGTCTCGAAAGTGCCCAACGGGTTCGTGTAGGGTAGAGCTCCGCAATTTCTTGACCTCTGTACTAAGAGAAAGAGATGTTGTCAGCATCTTGCTACGGCCGGTTCGACTCCAGGATAGATCCGGTTCTCATTTTATATCAGACTGATTAAGCCTGGGAGTCAGTCTGGATGTTGAGGTGTGATGAAAAACCCCCAAACCACAGAGTATCGAATTCCGGTAGAGTGCTAAGTTGGTTCCATGTTGAGAAGCTACGGATCTTATGGTACCGAACAGACGTTTGTCTGGAATAGCTAAGGAAAACCCCAGCCGAAAACCTCACCTGATTTGACCGAGCAAAAATTAAACTCGTGCTCTCTCGTTTGGCGGTATCAAAGAAGCGAAGGCAACCTCTGTTGGAAATGGGTGAACGAAGGGATAGATGAGTGAAGGGGAGATGAAGATTGACCAGGATCACCCCGAGAAAACGTGTCCATATCCAAAGAACCTTACATTACCCTGAGAAATCGTAATCCTCTTCGTCCTTTATTTCAAATTCGTCAAAAGAGAATAGAGCCGCTGACCACTACACCAAAGATCACCACTATCTGATCGTTAAATCGCAAATATTTTGAATGTATATTTTACGAAAATAAATGTAGTGGCAAATAATCAGATGAGAGTTTTTCATCTCCCAAAGTTTTTCCAAAGATTACCTCCATTTGGCTGTTAAAATGCAAATATTTGGAATATATATTTATCGAAAATAAATATACAGACAAATAATCAGACTGGGATTTCTTTCTTGAAGAATTTTATTAATGAATTTTTCTTTAAAATTAGAAAATTTTAATATCTCAGAATAATTTGAAATTTTTGAAACATGCCATTGTCAGTTCAGGCGGTAGATAATAATTCTGTTCAAGACGAACGCAACATAGAAAATTTTTCTGTGATGTTCAAAGGTTGGCAAAACGTTATATTTACGAAGTGTTCTGGTAACTAAGGTTTCAATTAGTTTATAGATTAAAAAATTTCCATTAGCTTATAAATTTCCATAATACATAGCAAAGAGAACAAAAATCTATACACACTAATTTAAGTACCCAGCAAAGTAAATTAGTATTAAAAAACGTGCTTCCTAATGATGTAACCGGAATTTAGGTACCAACACACCTCATAAACATCAAATACAATAATACTCATATATCCCAGAAAAATGTAGTTCCTGTCCAGCGTAAGACGGAGTGAATAACTCCAATGAATTATTTTTGTTCAGTGCATTTAATGATGTGTTGTCGATTTCATATTGATCCTTGTATTGCCGATCATTCACATTTTCATTTCCGAGATACTAGCTTTTAAAAAAAGTTACTTGATTCATTTATTTGAAAAGGATGTTACTTGACTGCTCGAGTCCTAACAAATGACAGCTCTAACGCGTTTGATCATTCTGATATGAGTTAAGTTTCAAGATGATCCATTGTGGATTATCACATACCATTCATAACTGTCCTGATGTCGTGATTACGTTGTTAGTGCCAAATATCGAACCGAGTGAAACTTGCATACAACAAGAAGATAGGCGATAGAAGTATCTGCTATATTATTCAGGTTAATAAAGAAGTCTAGCTGTATGTATGTTGCTAAATAAAAGGAAACGTTCATATCATCGTAGAGAATTTATTAATTTAGTTTCAATTTCCCGCGTGACGTCACGCGAACGAGTTGCTCCTCCATTGGGATGAGAGTATTTTATTTCAAATATACAAAGTAGTCTTCACTCGATATTACGATGAAGTTTCATTCGATAATGTATATTAAAACACTTACTAGCCATCTACCAGTTCAAGGGTAATTCAATTCAAGAAACAAGTAATTCATCAAGAAAATACTTTTCATGATGACTCTCTGCTCGTTTCACCATCAATTAATTACATTCTGCCTCTGTAATTATTAATTACTTTACTGTGGTCGTCTTCGGTACTCCCCATGGAGAACTTGAATTGCTAGGTGAGATTTAGATGATCTCAGCATTATTCACGATATACCTACCTAATAGAACGTTTATTCCTCGTCAGCTAAGTTCCTTGGCCAAGTTGTTCCATTGATTAAAACCGGTTGACGGAGAGTGAGAACTTTATACGTGAGTACTTTGGTCGGGATTTATTGGACTTAGCGCCTACAACGTAACAAGTGTTTTGGTATAAAAGTGGAAATTATGAGTATTTAAGATTTTGTGATACATATAAGAATCCAACACTGAAGTTATTTCCATCGTCTTTAGATTAGAAGAAACAAAATAAAATGAGAATTTACGCAAGAAACAGAAGAGCAATAGTAAGACTAGAGAGATATAGTAATAAACGGATATAATTATCTGGGTTTGACTTATACACATGGGGTTAAAATAAATCATTTGAATGTTCATCCATTCTTTCACTTGGAAATCGTCCCGTCCCTCAAAAATAAAATATCTCCAACATTTATACACCAATTGCGTGAATTTTCAGTTATTTATTACTAGAGTTGAAATACCTTATTTTGAATTAAAATTTTACCATGTATTAACAATATTAATTACTACTACAATTAACGTCCATTTTTCAATCTAATTAAATAAATAATGAAAGACTTACGACCTTTTACGGACAAATAATATATAAGTCCTTCACTATTTATTTAATTAGTATTAATTACTTTCCAGATATGTTTAGGACTTACGTGTTCGCTGATTGAAAGAACTCAAAAATTATGTGACTGTGTCTTCACTTGGTCATGATTATTACAACTGGTCATGATTATATTGTAGTTGGTCAACAATGATACAAGAAACTCAAACTTTTTTTTAGTTTTGAGAAATATTTAAATATCATTTAACTGTATCCCAGTGAAGATGTTTAACGCTGTATTATTAGAAGTGTATTTCAGTAAAAAGAACTAATAAACTTGTGGACTGCTGTTAAAATATCAATAAATTAATTGTGAATTTTATTTTCTGTTGTCTAGAGAGATTTTCAACATTTACGTATTTTCCTCTTTCGATATGGTATTTATTGCTTGTAAGCGTTTGAATATAATTAGTTTTAGTTTTAAGAAGTAAGTTCATCCAATGATTTTCTTTTTCAGTGATTAGTGTTGTCGGAAAATGATTTACATGAAATCAGTGTTGTTTTCTGTACCCACATAAATCACAGTGATTTTTTGTATTAAGACAATGTCATATAATATAATCAAATTCATAAAGAAAAAAATAGTTTCTATACTAAACAAATATCATAAGTTTTGTTAGACTTATGTTTATTAACTTAAAAATTGATCGTTAAAATGATCCAGAAAATATTTTATATTGCAACGTCAAATCTATGCTTCGGAGATTTTATCCGCAGCCATTAATAACCTCTCACGATGGAGCTCGTAAAATGGTTTTAAGTGCTTACCTCGTTAATTGCTGAATCTGGAACAGCTTTATGATTAGGCACGTCATCTATTTAGCACGTCCAGTATGTCACCAGAGAATTGGGTCAAACTACGTACCTGAAATGGGTTTGCAAATGTTGAGAATCGACGAGTAGATAGAGATAATCTCCACAAAAGTTTTACCCCCAAAAAATGTTTCGTTCATTTTCTGTAGACGGAGAAAACTACACAAATGAATATCGTACTTCAAAGCATCAAAAGATGTGTCGGCGATTTACTATTATTTCTGTTTCAGACATAACAGCATTTAAAAATTACATCGAGAAAAGAAGCTACTTAACTTTCTTTTTAAGGGAGGTTACTTGACTACTTGCGTCCTGACAATTGACAGCGCTGACGCATCTCATAACAATATTCGTAGGAATTATGCGTTGTGTCTGCGTGTATAATTAATAAATGAAAGTTCTACCTAAATAAGCAGACTATTCCCTTCACAAAATGTTAATTTCATTAACAAATTTGGGAAACACAAAATAAAATTTCACACGACGTCTGGACCAAGAAAATAGTATGCTTATTTTGGTCGAATTTGAATTTATGAACATTCGTAGGAAATTGCACGTGAGTTACGTGACGCTCCATTGTGAAATTTTCTTATATACCTTATTATATAGCAAATTCTGTTTCTTAACATTCATATTTTATTGGGATGAAAAATTCACATAGAAATAAGTATGAGACGACTAAGTTGCAGATATTCATGAAAATATGACAAGTATAAAAATATTATTATTCCTGGTTTGGTATTCTTATCAATTAACCCATAGTCTCAACTTCATCTAACAACAATATTCATACAATTTGCTATTCCTGTTAACGGAGGAATCCGAATACTTAACAACTCATTTCTACGAGATGCCAATTCAAAGTTTTAATATTAATATTGTTTACATTGAAATGATACTTAGCCTTCTACGAATGCAAGCTAACGTAATGTACCATGTTCAAGAGTATAGGTTTAAAATAGCTTCCTTTTATACATCAGATGCATTCACCGATTATCCACTGCGCCAATAATCGAGCCGCAGAGAGTATAGTACAGCTGTTTCCAATGGTGGATACTCATATAACTTAGGATCACGTCAAAAAAAGAATTATAACGGACCTTAACACACCGCGCCGGCGCTATCCAGACATCGACTCGTCAAGCAACACTATTATTTTCATCGAGAAATTTTTCTTAATTCACATATGTCAACATTCAAAACTACCTTCAACATAGGATTCGCGTTCGGCGACCCTACAAACTATAGGATACACATTTTTGTACCGTCTCAACATGTAAAATTTACTAAGTTACCGTGAAAAATAATAAAAATAAAATTTCCTGTATTTCTTATAAAAGGTGCACATAACAATCTCTTATGTATTTAAATGAATTTAAAGGTATTTTCTGGTTAAAAAAATTTATAATAATAAAATGACATTTCTTTGACCATTATTTGAGAACCGTAGTATTTCTTTAAAAAAATCGCTTAGGGGTCCATGGAATTTAAAACGATGAGTAGTGGTCCAAGACGTCCAAAAACTTGGCAAACTCTGGTCTAGAATATAAGATTGGGAGTTCGTAGGGACAGTGCAAGCCACATTCGTCGTCGTCTTGAGTGATGGAAGGCATTGCTATAGCATTGGCGTGTGCTGTATTTGCGGCGAGTAGATTCAGTGGCGCACGTTGCGCACCTGCTTTCCGGCGGAAACGACTCCGGCGGGGACGCTGTCGATGGCGATGCTTCCACTGCTGCTGAACTCAACCCTCCGCGAGGAAGCTCTTTCATTAGACACCGCGATAAGACGGAAAGCAAAAAAATGGACCTCCAATCTTACATAGTACAGAGACAGTACCACGAGAATGTCACTTTGCTGAAATCCGGTAATAGAGGGGGTATCAGAGAGGGTTACACAATCAACCAAAAGCATTTGTTTCAGAGCATAAGAAAATATTGGATCATAAAAATGTATTTACACGCCACGTGCCCTTCTGTTTAAGGCATTACGCACTCTCCTACTGGTCATGATATTCGACTGTTCTGGGGGATGTTTTACTCTGAAACAATGCATTTCACCCGATGACTAGGAATAAATGAAAACTGAAACGTTTTCCGGTAGCGCAGGCGCCGCTGTGACGTCTGGATAGGGTCAGCTAAGGAAGAATATTGACAGATTCAATGTTATCAGAGAACGAAGTTTCCAAGTAAGGAATACATTTATGGTGCATGTCCAGACTGCACCATCCAAGGCAGGATATCCAAAGGGACTTTCTCGTGCGACGTTCTCCCAGTTCATATAGATGTGACTACTGAAAAGCCAACCTTCCTTCCTCTATCCAGCTCCTTCCAGTATCAATAACTAACTACTAACCACTTGTACTAACCTCTCCACGTGGGCCAAGTTGTTGGTAAACCCAGCTAACTGGGGCACCTACTAACCTCCACCCAACTCCTAACTTCTATCGCTCCATGTAGATAAGCTTCAATAGCACGCTACATTTCCCATTTACAAATACAATAAATACAAAGAAACTGGATTACGCTCTGGTGGACCGGAAGCCGGTCCGAGAACTTTCCCCATTCTCTTGAAGACAAATCATCTACACCAGACTTATCAGTCCGCAAACTAATGAATAGAAAAGATATATAGGTTCCAGTTTGATATAAAACAATTCACCCGATCACATTACAATGAAATTTCAAATTAAAGTATGTTTATTTAAGTTTTGTAATAACAAATTATTCCGACAAATTAAAATGATGTAAAATTAAAAAAGGAACTTTTTTGCAGTTTTTGGTGGAAAATAAATTTCAATTGTTAGTTTTAAGAAAAAATTCTTGTGTTTTTCTTACGGCTAGTTTGTTCACTCCTTGACAAAATCTACAGTGTGCCTTCCAAAAACCAAAGAAATCCAGTACAGTGTAAGCTTAATATATCTAACATTATGGTTGGGAATGTATACTACCATTTAATCATAGCTTTAAATGAATTTAATGCAAAGTAATAACATCTTCTTTTTTTAATACTTCAATTAAAAAATTAGTACATTGAATAACTGAAAAAACATATTATAATAATAATGATAATTGAGAAAGAAAACATGCCTGTTGATTGATGTTTCAGAATGTTGTATCAAAAGAAGCGGAAAAAAGTTGAAATACAGGAATTTGTCAATTGAAAGGAGAAGAATCTGGAGTGTTAAAACAGATGTAATTCCTATTATCATTCAGGCTTTGGGATGATCACGAAAAATTTCAATAAAAACCTAATAAAGATCCCAGATAATACTAACGATAGTGAAGTGTCGGAAATTGCATTGCTAGGAACATCTCACGTCCTGCGCAAAGTACTTTAAAAGCATGAAGTAGAAAATCCTGATCCTGAGGAAGCTGGTTGCAACCTGAACTTGTTAATAAATGAAGCTGACGCTGACATCGACAGTCGTGAAGAAGTGATGAAATAATAATAATAATAACAATAATAACAATAATAACAATAATAACAACAATAATAATAATAATAATAAGCCCGTACCTCACTACGACCAGAAGAAAAAGCTGAGATCCTAAACGGAATAAAATAATAATAACGCATCTTTATTTGGAGGTCAAATCATATACAATTTTTTTCACTGCTTTTAAAAATTAATTTAAATTTGTAACAAGATAAATTGATAAATCCATGGACCAAAATTTAAAAAATTAAAAGACCTATTCAAAGACGTAAGTTCATGCTATTCTGGCGCCACCCTCCCGCCCACGATGCTAATGCCTCAGGCGTCCACCACGCCTGGCAACCCTTCGTTACGCCATTGAGTGACTGTATCATCTGATCATTAGTACTAAGGCGCGATCCCTGTGAGTCACCCATGCTAGTCTCGGTCACTTGTTCGCGTGCGCCCCAGTTTACGTCTGCGTCATCGCCGCATTGTGACGCTCTCCTCGGCTTTCCCCGCCCTCTCCGACTCGCATCGTTCGTTGCCTTTGTTACCCGGAAATAGTTACGGAAGAATTATATCCCAAGTCTTAACATGCCATGAGTAATGGAAAAACTTTCTCCGATAACGGTAACGTAGTAGCAGTCTTCGTTCCCTACATGCTGCTAAATAGGATGGTTCTGATTTGATCACTTGTTTGGTCGAGGTTTGTTTGCCTTGACTTCCCGCACCTAGTGACCTTGCAGTCCCAGCATCTCTTCTTCTCATGATCCTTCCTTAGTCTCACCATAAAAAACATTCTTTTTCATCTATTTTCATTTCTGAACTCTGCTTCAAACAAAGTCAGTATATGGTGTAGGAAATACCTTATTTACATCAATATTCTTATATTCCATTTGTTTTTTGGATTGATAACATAAATGATACTATTTAACAAAATTCAAATATTTTTAAAAATTTGTTAACTTAAAAAAGATCAAATATATTTTAAGTTAACATCAATTATTTTGGCCAGAAGACCGGACGCCCTCCGAAATAAATTTGTGTCTAAGTTTATTAATCAAAAATCTTTTAAAATAAATTGAACTGCTGTTCATATTAGAGTTAACGTGGTTAATTTATTTCCGAATTAATATAATGGATCTAATAATGTGTTTTCAGCATATTTCCATCGACAGATTCTTTTCTTTTAATAAGTAAGGAGCTTAACCGACAAATGATATTGTTGAAGCTGAAACAGGCCCATTATCAATATTCTTGAAACCGTAATCGGTTTGAACGGTTTTTTATTTCGGGTTTAAAACGTTATTTTTTAATTCATTTATAAAATTGTATTGGTCAAACCAATTTCCATTGAACTGATATGTAATTCATATTTCTTATTAAGATAGAACATTTTTATAAATATAATTCAATTTCTCATTTCTATGTTAATTTTTATGTCCTATTACGTGAAGAAGAAATTTTTTTTATAGTTTTATATTCAATGTTTGTTATTGTTTATTTAATTCGCTTTGATATTTTTTATTAATTTAATATACATTTTACTTCGACAATATTTTTCATTGATGAAACAGTTTATCTATCTATCTATATAT
>NNCF01129706.1:197321-214672 GCA_002313205.1 Laupala kohalensis
CGGGTCATGAGACTTGCACTTCCACCTATTCGTGACTTGAGTGAGGGAATAGGGAAGGAGAGATGTTGGGTTGCCGGGGAACTTACGGTACCAAACCGATATTCGTCAGGAGTAGGTGAGAAGAACCACATCTGAAAACCTCACATTGTTCAGTCGAGCAGAGTGAGCTTTACCGGTCAGCGGTGTGATGGAAACGAAGATGCTACCACAATTAGTTGGAAACCGGGAAAGGCACCGAGTGACCATTGATATCCCACAAATCCTTTATGATCTGCATTATGGGGTTTAGTACTTGAAGCATTGTTAAATCAAATATTTTTTTGATAAATGGACTGTGAATTAAATCAAAGCTAAAGCTGTCTCAAAGATGTATAAATCTTATAGTCTGTTTACTGAGCAGAGTCCCTTGCTTCTTGCTTGACCCGACCGTGTAATACCCAAGAAACCCATCGCGGTCCACATGTACTCTTCTCTTAGCTCTAAATGAAAATGGATTTTATTTATTTATAAAGATTTTGCATAGAGTATAGTATTTTTGAAATCTATGTAAAAGAACAAAAAAAGGTTATACCAAAAACGAAGCGAGTAATGTGTAAATCGACACCTTTGAGGTTAATTTTATTTTTGATTCCTTGATGCAGTTACGTAGTGATATGTATTTTTATTTTTTTACTTTTTAGTTAGATTTCAAAGATTGTAAAATATCTGAGTTATCTTGATAAATAAATAAAATTAGTTTCAATCAGATAAGACCACTATGTAAGCAATGGGCACAGAGAGGGGGCAAAGAAAGGTTGAGAGAAGCATTACTTTGGTTACACTCTCAGGTAATCAAATACTGTTTTCTTCTCTCAGTACTATAAGATCCTGAGAAAGATAAATGCAGTCTGGTCTGTGTTGTCTATGCAGTCATCGTCATTCTCTCTTTCTGTTGCTTTTACCTCTGAGTCATGACACTGTTGAAATACGCACGGGATATTCACCCATCAGCTCTCATTTTCTCCCCATGATGGATGAGATTTTAACTACGTTGAATTCCTCAACAGTTACCGAGTGACCATTGTTCTATAGAGGAGGAGATTATCCCTCAGTAAAGCACTTCAAATTCGCCGTTTCCCGTTTGTTTATAGTTCTTGTGATACCATGTAAGTCATTATTCTCAGGAATTTTTCACATCAATTCTTTAAATTTTCGCTTCATTTCATAAGATTGAGAAGAAGATAGGTGTAACGTGTATTTCGACGGACTGAGATAGAAATACAGATTAGAAGATGTTCTATGTAAATTCCTCGAATATTTTATAATGTAAACGAATGTAGTCGATTAAATATCATTTTTGTATTCTGTTAAATATAAATTTGATGGCATTCTATTAATATTGTGTTATGTAGCTAATTATTTCTATGCTCAACTTAGAGGGACGCAGATGATAAATCCTCCTCTCTCTTGATCAGAATTGATGGGACCGTCCCTTGCTTGCTTCCAGAAAGTAATTTATTTTATTGCCCTCCACTTGGTCATACGCAGTTTGCTACAGGTTATTTTTACAATAAATTTATTATTATTGTTATAGCACCCTCATAATAATAAAACCTTAATATTAGGCAAGTGCCAATTTTGATCCTCGATATTTCTCGATTCCACAGTATCGAAAAATCACGATTTTCGATATTTCTCATGTCGAAATCGATTCTATTCTTAGTCCAAGGATGTAATAGAAATTAATATTCCTATATGAGTAGATTACAGATAGTAACATAATTCACATTATTCTTTTTGGGGCTATATTTAAATTAAGAGCTGCTTGTGATCTCGAAAATAAACTTTTAAGATCTTGTACGTGGCACAGTTAGCCTATTGGTTCTTTACTACAACTGAAACAGAATGACTAATAAAGGCAACCATCGACGAAGGTCAGAATAGATGTGGGATAATGGGAGAAGTAAAATAATAATACGATAGCGTTCTTTAAAAGCGTTAATGATGATATTAATAATAAAGGAAAATATAATTATTACGATTTTCCTCATCGTTAAGTGTTAAATATATCTCAAAGGACGTAATAATCGGATATAACTAGTGTTATTGATTGATTTACTGAAACGCGGTGAATGATTATTTTGCAATAAAATCTTGAGATGTTAAGAAAGGTAACAGGAAGAATTCACTTGCTCTTAAGACATCCTAACTCGATTTCCTTCGCATTTCCTTTTTCATGCCGTATCGGCAACTGGCAGAACAACTTTCGCGAGAAGATGTTAAGTAGTAGTTGAACTTGACTTCTCCAGAGTCAAGGAATGCGGAATCACCCCGAACACATTGTCAGATACGACTTTCACAGTCACTATCTGCAGCTTATTTTCTACATTGGAGGATAGAGTCTTTTCGGTGTAATTTATATTTGTGACCCGTAATTCTGAACGACGCTGAAAGAAAAGTTCAGGACGTCTTATGTTTTGGCACAACTGTGACGTAGACATAAGAAATGATGGAATGTAAATAAATCAAAATGCTACACCAGTTTTAAAACAAACTATTTCCTTTATTAACATCCTTACACTCTTGACAGTTAATCAAGTTTCAACCATCTTCATCACAAACTAATAGGCAAATATTGTTCAAAATTTGGTTCGTTTTCTGTATCAGAAATGAAGTATCTTACTTTATAGAACCGAAATTATTATTGGTGGTTTCCCTTTTTCTTAACCTTTACCTTCTCTTTCTCGAGAACCCAACATGAAATTTTACGTGAATTTGAGCGTCCTCCTGATGTACTATGACCTAGGCGTCGAGGCCTGGGATATACCCATTCTTAAAGTCTAGCTGATGCGAAACCCCTTTTTAAAAATAATTAAAAATGAATCTAGGGTGTTTGGACGTGCTAGAATTAGTGCGAAATTAACGCGAATATGAAAACAGTAATTAAGTATGCTCTGCATGCCTGCGTTGTCTTCCTGACCTGAGTTGTCACCGATGTCTAACTTGTTTCCTTTCATGGCGTAAGAGCATTTTGCAGCGCTGCCTGCCTTCGCAGTGTCTTCAAGGCGAATCCAAACTGACACATCCTCCTCTTACAACAAGTGCAAGGCTGCACTTCCTCGTGCATGTTCCGCCGACGGGCACAACTGTGACGGACATGTGGCAAGAGACAGCGGAAGTGCGGAAGCTCCGACGGAGCCTCGAACGAAACCTTCGACCTCGACGAGGCGGCCACCGACGTCGTCGCGCCCGTCGCCGCAAAGTCACCTTGGAAGACCAAGAAACTCGCATCTGCTAATACCCTAAAGCCCGGTTTACACGGGTATAGTAAGGAGGCGAGTAGATTTATCGCAAGCTGAGTTGGTGGACTCTTAATACTCATTTCATGTGCTTACTTCGTATTATCCACCAGTGGCGGATCTATGGGGGGGGGGGAACTAAAGGGGTTATAGCCCCCCACCATAGGACACGAACTTTCAATAGCTAATATTGAAATTGATAAAATGTATCTTTATGCTTTAATATGTATTTGCCATTTTAAACAATTAATAAATTTGGTCACTATTTCTAGAATTGTTAACTAGAATTGAAGAATCGATGTATTATATTAAGATAAAAAATCTCTATAATAATTATAATAATATTTACAATAATAGAATTATAATAATATGTATAATAATATTTATAATAAAATATATAAATATAACTACCCCCCCCCTTGATTATGGTCTAGATCAGCACTGCTATCCACCGAAAAAATATTCCCTTTGTCCCTCCCACATTGTAAACAGGAAGATTGCCTTACAATCAAACTCCGCAGACGACCTTTTGAACCTTTCCTGACCCACGATCGGTACTTCCGCAATAATCTGAAAGTTGAGATTTCAGTACTCGGAAGGATGTTCAGCCCATACACGCTGTCCTGTATGATGAAGAACGCCTACGTTTAATCCAGAGGCTGGCAATATGTCATCAAGACGTTGTCGGTTTCATGTGGCCTCGGATGGACAGGTCACCCTCAGTCGACGAACAACGACGTGAGAAATGTTTTTAGTAATGCCTGCCAGTGAGACGATATCCGCAAGATGATAGTAGTAGGATATTTATTGGCCCCGCCAACTGAAATTTCGACAACTCCATTTGGTGTGGTACAGTTACTATATTCATGTAAACACTCAGTACAGTAGAGTAGCGAGTAAAATGGATAGTAGCAGGTAGAGTAGAATTACTAGTGTCATGTTGGAAAGTAGCTCTACTCTACAACCCCCATCTCCGTCAACATTCTCACCCCCTTATAATCTCTTCATTGTGTAAACATGTTCATTGTCTTCTCGTCAGTAGAGTAGAGTATGAAGCATAGTATTCTTTGCAGTATGTGTTGTGTCCATTCTGTTATACATGTTTAATACGTAAGAAGAAACATTAAGATTTGTGGCATTGAACTCCGAATAAAGCTGACTAATTAAAGTAACCAGAAACACGTGAAAAACATGTAAAAATACATACTTTCAATTTACCTACAACACAACAAATAAGCCCAATTTATCTGTCTTGACGAATTTCTCCTTTTTTCCATCATAAATTATACGCGCGCGTAAGTTAGTTCTCATTTGGTACAGTGCATGATGCTCAATTTGTCGCTGAGGGTGCGTCAATGTAAACCTCACCACTCAACTATGTGTGAGTGGTTCATGCTCTAAATTGGTATAGTTGATTGGAAAGTGCACTCTACTCTTTACTATATTATCCTTGCAACTCTACCCGGATACACCAGTGCACTAGGACTAACTAGGGTTCGAATTAAAGGGGCGGAAGCCAGATAATTTTCCCTCTTCTGATCCCCCCACTTCTACATCTTATTCCATACCAGGGGAAAATTTCACCTTATGATTAACAATAATAATTTTCAAAATTAAGTATTTTAAGTAGTGTGCCAACAATATTTCATATGAAGTATGTGCATCATAATAAGTCACTCAAGAATTATTTATTACTTGCTGACCCGGCAGACGTCCTGTCCAAATTTCAATAAATTTGTTTGTGATCGTTTTGTGAATTTGTGAAAAGTTATTTTATATGTTTAAGCAAAGTAAACATGAGATAAAAACGTATTTCTGAATGATCATTGTGTCTATTAACGATTGTGGCCATGGATATTCAATTTGAGTACATTCAGAAGTACGCCAATGGGAAATGTTTCATGCGAGATGAATTATCCGCAGTACAGCGCTGAAATACCGAAAATGAGCGATGTACCTGAAATGTGAATTCAACTGAAAAAACTAAACAAAAAAAAAATCAACCAAATATGTCGTTCCTATCGTCTGTTATATATCTAACGTGCATACAAAAAAATTTATTTTGGCAGTTTGTCCGAATTTTCCTTTATAATTGTCCCGAATGTTTCTTTCTGAAAACTTTTCGAACAAAACAAAAAAAGAATTACGCATATCCATCGTTCGAATCGTGAGTTATGGTCTTGAGTTCATATAAAAATCCCATATAAAAAAGCACTTTCAATTTTACCCGAATTTTCAAATTTTCCGGGAACTTTTCCTATTTTTCTTTCTCTTAAAACCTTATTCTGACTATTACGAACATTAAAAAAATTAACCAAGTTGGTACAGCCGTTCTCAAGTGATGCGCTTACCAACGAATGCATCATTTTATTTTTATTTACAAGATGAGCAAAAATATGAGGGTTCTTTTTAAATACCCTTCGCTCCTGAATATAATGACATTCTTTTGACAATAAGAATAATTTTATAAAGTATAGTATAGAAATTAGAAAAGACAAAATTTTTAAGTTCTTCCTATCCTTTGCATTTTCTCCAATTCTAAAACTAATCTAACCACAGACATTTGTTTTCTTTTTTACCCAAATCTCGGTCAACGCAGGATAAAATATTCTTTGTTTCGTAGATCTAAATTTCACGTGACAACATTCCATTCAAATGGGAACTAAGATGTGTTACTTTTATTCCCGTAGTGAGTGATTGTTTTTAGAAAAACAACTCTCGCCCAAGGTCATGTGCGCAGACGAACCGTCGGCACTTGGAGAGAGGAAGAGGAAAATGGTCGACATTAGAGCCACTCAAAAAATTTGATTTCTTAAATTTCTTTGATTTCTTAAAAAAAAAAAAAAGACAATAAAAGAGTCCAAAATTCGGGTTCCCCAAAAAACCTAACTTTTTCGAAATAAAGAGAAAATTTGACAATATTTCATCTGAATCTCAAATCCATAAACGTTATATGTTTGCAGTGACATATCCTCCAAGATGTTAGGAAACGTTTGAAATTGACGGAAAATGATGGATTGTGAGTGTGTTTCAGACAAATTTCAAGAGAGATTATTTTATACGTTCCGATATAAATAGCTACAGAAATGTTCGTTAGAATTTTCGACAATGTCTTTATAACAAAATAAATAATAAACTTCGTATGGATGAAATATAATAAATTTAACTTATAATATAAAATTATCTAAGGAAAGATATGAGAAATATTAATTTAAATCCAAGTACCTTGTTAAATTTTCTATTAAGTACCAAATCTTTACAGTAATAACTTACATATGTACCTACTGGTTCTCACTACGATTTTGTACTCCGATAACATTTTAATTTTTTTACTTAACATGTATAACCATTATGCCGATTTTTATCGGTGGGGGGGTGTTGGGGCAAGAAGACCCTTCAGCACTTTCCACTGGATTATTGCCTCTTCCCCCGCTACTGAATACGCCTCTGTATGTACTTCAACTAGTGTATGTACTTCAATAGTGCTTCTACAACTCTGTAGACTCTGTACAACTCTGTATGTGTACGCTATATATAACTCTGTATGTACTTCAATAGTGCTTCAACAAGAAATGATGAACCATAATTGATTTATTATATATTTACGTGTATAATCAAATGCTTATTCGAATAAGATCCGAGCATTGCTCATGAAAATAATAAAGATACAAAGTGTTCCCAAAAATCGAAAGAAGAATAACATTGTACTAGTTTCTATTCATTGTCAATCATACATAGGCTGCAGAAAACAGATTAAACTAAAACTTTTAGTTGGCAGTAAAGTGACGTTCAGGTGATATAATAATAAGACAAAACATTAATCTGCTATTGAATCCTCTTCGTATGGGTTGTAAATTACATGTCCATGTCCAATACTGGTAACTGCTTAAGGTGAGGCAACTGCTGGTGTTACAACGAGCAGTGACAAGAAGCTGAGGACGCTGCTTAGGCTGTCACCTCTAGATAACCTTGTCTCATTCCAAATGAGGGACACGGCGCTCACATTCTATATAGTCTGCAGCCCCATTCTTATTTCACTTTTTGGTATAAAACTAATTTCATACTTCAGCTACTGAAAGAGCGAAAGGAAATGGTATAATATCCATAGCTAAATACATCGCGACGAGGAGACTTAACTGCATGCAACAGACGTTTAAATGCTTCTCCGGATTCACGATTTTGAACATATGGGACCTATGACTGCCATAGGCTTGAGGATATTTCAGAGCATCAGAAGCAAAGAATACGAGTGATTCATAATTATTTTTTTAAATTATAAATAATTAATAAGTTTGTAATATATTAAAAATTACCAATCGCAAGTATGTAGCAATGAACTACTAGACATACTCCACTCTCGTTGGTGGTGATTTTGTCCGAAGGCAGAAGGAGACAATAGATTTTGTGACAAAATTCCCACTATGCAATAAATCTATTTTCTTTGCAGTTTGATGCGCACACGCGAGAGGACTGAGATTGAATACAATTTTATTCTGTAATTTAACACAATATAGAACACTCTATGATTAAGAAAAGTTAAATAATAACTTACAAAAATAGCATTGAAACTACCAAGTAGTTAATAATTCGCCTTCTTAAACATTGTTACTTCTGTAATATCCAGCAAATGAAATAATTATTCAAATACATTGAGAAAATGAACACACCCGTGAATGAGAACTCTCATAAGTGGAAAAAGCAATTATTTATTTTGAATAATAATAATATAGTAACTGCTCACTTTGGTATTATTATTTCTTACTCCCAGCTGGGTGAAGGTCAGTAAACTGAGGGACATGATACTTTTATTTCAATCCATGAAGTAGTTTTTGTGTAATCTGATCTCAAATGCAATTTTTGTTAAAGTCCCTACGTACACATGTGACATACTGTAAGAGCAGTGATATTGACAAGAAAAACATGACATGAAGTACTATTATGAAGATTCCATGATTGTTTGTCAGTAAATGGTTGCAGAGCATATTGTCAGTAATCTTCACTGGGCAGCACAGTGGTTCAGAGGTGACGGGGGCAGATGAGGTCTGGGAATACTCTTAATTTATTTCGTCATACTAATTGAAGCTAGAGTCAAAAAGTCCTATTTTCTGATTTCACTGACGTTCTTTTTTTTCTTTTATTTTTTTGGCGCCGCGCCGGCAGAAATAGATGTTTCGTCCCTCACAGGGCGGCACTAGTACCGACTAGTTTATGGCTTAAAATATGCTCGGAATGGTTGGAGATAAGGATAAGTCGTACTCTAAATCCAGAGATTGTACCCACAAGGTGCTGTCCAGGAAGGATATAAAGTATGTCACGTCTATATTCGTCTACAAAATGTTTCATGAATTCCATATGAAATAAATTAGTTTTTTTATAATTCAGAATTTTCCTTTGCACGTGTTGATATTGTTAATATCGGATTTAAGTTGCTTCTTGGGTATGTGGGAGAATCCACAACCTATGTTATGTCATGAGCCTACTGAAGAATACGAAGTTATGGACTGAAAAGGTTTGAATTTCTTCGGAAAATTCGAGTGTGTTTTTCTATTTTCTACATCTCTGCTTAACTTCATAAATATTAGTTTTGTAATTTGAAATTCAAGTCTTCAGAAACATGCCCTTTTACAAGAATATGGGTGAGGATATAGTTGAGATTTAAGTGTATAGAGCTCACTATTGTACTTCTGGAACTATATAAAAAAAGGGAATTTATGTACAAAATTAATATTTTATTTCGAGTGTGGTGAAATTTTGCACACTTGACCTTCAAAACTTGAGGAAGATCATTGTTCACATGATATTTCGAAAATCCTCGCCCTAGTATTTTCTAGTATCAATTAAAAACTTTTTAGTATTTTTGGAACACAACATAAATAAATAATTTTTGAATAAATTATGCACCCATCACAACTAAAATTAAAAAAATATTTTCTTCAATGTCATTCAAGTTTGCTGATCAGACCATCTAATGCAGCCCCCAAGGGGGTGGCACGCGAAAGAATGGCACGGGAAAAGGATGAAATATAAGAATAATTGAAAACTATCAAAATTAGTATCGTATCCATGGATTTTGGGGCCTGTCAGATGCATAGTGAGAGACTCGAATACGTTTACGAGCAAGTTGTGCCTCATGTATTTTTAATGGGGTTTGATAGCTCGCCAACGTCTAGGTCATTAGAGCCCTTTGCCTCATGTAAGACACCTTAGCCTCATGATGGGTGGAATGAGGTCTCTGGGCTAATTCGTGAAGACATAGGCTCTCTAGTCTCTTCCGTAGGGGCGGGGCGGCGTCTACTGAAATAATAAATCTCGAATTGAGAATTATTTTAATGGTTACGAATTATACATAATATTTTCAGAATAATCTTAAAATTATAATAATACGTACTTGTGATGATAAATTTTTTTGTGTTTTATTAAATACAAATTTGTTGGTATGACGTGGATATTATAACATGTAACTAACTTTTCATTCTATCTTAGGAATGTGCTGAAATGCCACCACTGCCTTAGGACCCTGGATTGGAATTGATGAGATGGTTCTTCGCTTGCTTCCGGAGAGTATATTAGTTTATTGTCCTCCATGTAGTCATACGCAATTTGTAACTGCTTTTTTGACAATAAATTTATTATTGATATACTTAAACGTATGACTAACTCATACAAAGGGGGAAACAGTATCAAAACGAAAGAAACACCGGGTTTCTTCATCAGGTTACAGTAAGTTTAAATACTCACAGGTTAACACACGCAGGTCTCCCACATCCCTGGTCCATTCACAAAGTACAGCAGAGGTTCAGAATGATCGTATCGAATTGAACATTATATTAATTTTTGAAATATCTCTCATATTCAAATTCACAAACATATCATTACTGAAAGTAGGTCATGAAGTCTAAAAAGTGTTTTTATGTCGCGTTTATACAATTTTTTTCCATATCAACCGTACTCCACGGCATAAGTGGACAGCTTCTGCTATCTTTTGTCGGTTGTGTGAACTACATCCTCCGCAGCGCAGTTGTACGGAACCAAACAGAACCTCCTGCTACCACGTATTTTATGATAGGAGTTATAAAATTCAGCGGTTGTGGTTTACCGAGGCGGAAATGTTTGAAAAGTGTTTTGTTTATTTTTATTGCTTATTTGAAGTATCGTGCTAAAACAAAGGAATAAAAGAATATTAAAAACAAAGATTTATAGGAGGTATATAGAAATAACAGATTTTCTTTCCATACATATAAAATGGGGGATTTCATGAAATAAAACAAACGTCAAAACTTATTTTCTAGTGATTTACTTAACTTTCACATATCTCATATAATTAATATTCACTTCAAGATCCCACAGAATATATGTTTATAAATAGTGAAATATTAATCGGTAAATCTTACTAACATAAACATATAAACAAGTAACTTATTCGACAACTTTCGGACAGGTGAAAATGGCGACGAGCCTGGAATCGAACCGAGAACTGCTGCTTAGTGTTAACCACTACACCACCCGTTCGCCTTCCACAACTTTACACCATTTCCACCCTGACCTAAACCCGGAAGACCTGAGACACATCCCCATACAGAGAATAAATGAACCAGGAGGCATACAATTTTATGTACACTTAATTACCGGTTTTTACATGTACTCACGTGTTAAGGTTCGTTATGCATGTACCGAAAGGTGTTACATATCTTTTCTACGTGTGGGGTACACGGAAGAAAGAAATATATGCAAAGTATCTTTTTCGTAAAACTATTTTATTATATGAAAAGTGAATTGCTTTCGTTTTAAATAAATCAATATACAAATTTCTAGCTCATAAGAAAACAGCATTCCGAACGCGTCACTTTTCCAATTACGTACAAACGGAGCAAATGGTCCAAAAGGACAAAAAACTTTTATCGGTTCATTTCCGTGCACTGAGGTAAGGCGACCTCAAGAGATTTAGAGCAAAAGTGACGACGTCAAATCAGACCTCTTCTACATGGGAGTAAATCACACTGGCCTTAAAAAAGTAACTTAGAGTTATTAGCCACAGCATTTCATAGTAAGGAGACTTGACATAGTTAAATTATTCGAATAGTATTGTTAGAAATAAGTTCCTCCATCACTTAGTGCTGAAATAATAAAAAAGAAAGCAAAATGGAAATCGTACAATAGGTTGTGGTTGCTGTTTTATTACATAATATTCACATATTAGAGAATAATAACTCAAACAATAAATAAAGATAGATATCGATTACATTACAAATAACAAATAAGTATTGGGACATACTCGAATTTTCCTTGAATCGTCTCTGAAATTTATGCCACTCTTAATTGTGCATTCAATATAAATATACTCTTAGAAATCTCTTAGATTGCGGTAAACCTCACCGTCAGGTAACATATTAATTATGTTACGTTGAATGAAAATATTCAAGGTCCCGGGTTCGAACCCCGTCCCGTCTCCCATTTTCATTCATCGTAACATAATTAATCAATATACTATTATTCTGAAACCCGCATATACATCTTCCTCACTCTTTTGCACATTGATTATTTGATCGACAGTACATCTTGCAAGTACCGTCAATTTTAATACTTATATTCTTAAAAAAAGTCACAGGTTTTTCACTGGACCGTGTTGTCTAGTAGTTTTGCTTTTCTTAAGTGTAATTTTGCCGTCTAAGTCATGCTAGTGTCGTGTGTGTGTTACTGATCGGAAGTGTGCGCGTCATTTTACTTGTTTGATTGAACATTGTTTACCAAATATTCAGTTGCACCAATTTTCAAAAAGCATCTGTAATTAAATATTTTCTCGTCAAAACAATAACAAATATTTAGATTATAGACGTATTTTTTCAGTATCCATAACATCGTAAACTCTATTTCCATATACTGAAGGCGATTACAGTAAGTTAGCATATAGTTTACTTTTCTTTTATGGTTTGATAGAGAAAATGACAGGTACATAAGTAATTGCAATGAAATTATTGTGTAAAATGTAAAAACATAATTTTATTACTGCCAACAAAGAAGGGTAAATCAATAATTTGATATCCTTTTAAATATATTATAGTAATCTGACTTTGAGGTGAATGAATAGTTCTGAGAATTATTGCATAATACTAATCTTGCAAAGTAATTTATAGTATATAGAACGAAATAATCTAACTTACACTATATTTTTTGTCCTCGCATTTTTATAATTTTGTTGAGTCAGAATAACCAATTTCGAAGAGTTGAATCAGAGCACAATTTCAGTCTCGAAAAGAAAGAACATGACTCCAAATCCTTCTGAGTTTTACGATCCGCAGGTGATCTCTTATATCTCGAATAGAACCCACCTTCCGTCTTCGCCCCACAAAAATAGCTCTATAGCTACGATGGCCTCGAAAGGAAAAGAGAAAGAGAGCATTATACTACGGTACTTCCGCAAAGAAGCGAGCTTTTCGCGTCTTGTACCTCTAACTGTCGTGTCTGACACTGCATCATTCATTCACTCAGTTACAATTCCATCCACATTGCCAAGCATTTAGTTTCAATTCCATCATTGAAGTGAATCATCTCTCATTCGTTATTGGCGTAGACACCACTTTTATAATCACCTGATTTAAAATCTAATCATCTCCAATATAGATTCAAGACAAAATCCATCAAAATCGCCGATATCACTACCTATCGTATCTTCACCCTCCATCTCAGGTTATCAATATTTCCAGCCTTTGCAAGTATGACCCAAAGAAAGGAATTTTTTGTCACGTTATCAATAGAGACCACACCAAATCTTGGGTAAAAGCAAGACGTCGGTATCCTTCAATGGAAGAAAAATCATCTGCAGCGTTATTACTTGCCACACAACGCATCGTTAATGAATTTACTTCGCAGCAGGACTGTACCACAATGGCTCAAAGAGATGTGAGCGATAGTTGTTGTCTGATAACAAAAATACATAGTGTTCCGCTGTCAGTAAGGCTGGGTTCTTTTTATGAAGATCACTTCTATATTACAGTTTACTTATCGCAAAAATAATGAGTTCATTTTATATATTTTTGGTTATTCTAGTCAGCATAAATGAGTTTTGTTTGACTAATATTTAAACTTTTCTTGTGGGTTCTCAATACGTTGCAATATCTTAATTTTCTGTGTCTGATAATCAATTTGGTTATTCCCATGAATACTGTCACTACTCACATCTTGTCCTGATCGTGCCCAAAAGCGTTTTTATCACCCCTATTCCCATTTAAGATCATGGTACCTTGCCGTCAGCATCTCAGGAGTCGCCATGTTCGCCATCATCACCATCGAATGAGCCTTTTCCCACTTTCATTTTCGATACGCGCGTCACCAACTCGGATTCGTGATCACGTCTCCCACTGTGAACCCCCCAACCTCTGTCTCACATGACCACCCCCATCGTCACCAGCAGGAGTGCCACCACCGCCGCCAATGCCATCGGTCGGCGCCGTAAAACTTTTAGAGGCAGTAAACTGTGTTTTGCGCTCTGCCAGAGGAAGCGGTTCAGACCGTGACGAACGCGGGGACGATGCAAAGCCTCCCGCGGTGGCGGACGGAGGCGGTAGGACGGGGGCGGGGGCGGAGAGGAAAAAGCGGAGGCGGAGGAGCACGGGCGAAGGGCAAACGTGAGGGACACGTGGGGAAGCGAACAGCAGACGACGAAAACGTTGGCAACGCGATGTACAATACTCGCGGCGAAAGAATAGTAACGAGGGAGGAGCCTAAAGACCACGTGAAAGTCGAGAAGCCAATGGTAGCATTGCGACATTGCCGACTCTTCCTCTCGCTGTAGACACGTGGGCATTTTACAAGGGTCAGCAGAACTTTAGTGAGTTTACGTTCGGATTCTGCCGCGTACATCGGCCTATTCGTAGAACCGGCAGTCATTGCCATGCCAACTGTGAGGGACAGAATCTTTGATCGCAAGGACGCTGCTTGAAATTAGTATTTCTGGAGAATATAGCTGCCTTTATCTACGTGCCTCGACTTGCCCTCTGGAATGGATGGAGCTATGCTAGGCCATCACCCTGCAGTAAATATATGACGACGCCGCGCTTTCGCTCCATTGGTTACACCTCGTTGTTATTCTTTCGTCGTGAAGACTAGAAATGCAAATCAAGAACCCCAATATCTGATCTATCACGTGTGACCAAATTTCTTCTTTTGTGTGTTTCAAAATCACGCTCAGCAATTCCTAAAACAATCTCTTAACGAATTTCAAAACAATATTGTATTTTTTTTAGTTTGGAAGCATTTTATGTGCGAGGTCAATTCAGTTTTACTAGGTCATTTCAACTTGGGTTATTTTCTGATAAGACCTTTCGCAACAAGGTAGAGAAATAAAAGAACAAAGGATGTCTTTAGATGATGTCATGATTTTCATTGTTTAAAAATGAATTATTATTCCGTATTCTTTAAATCCGAGCATAAATAAAGAGGGACTATTTTTTTTTAAATATTTACTGACACTATTCACTTAACGCTCATTTAAATGCATTGCTTCAAATAAATAGTCTATTGATATATTCTTCCCAAAATAATTTATTCACTCGTAAATTATTATGTCTCACGTACTCCGAATTTTTGTAAAATTGGGAGCTTATTGTGCGAATTTGGAAAGTATAAAGGAACACAATTTCGAATATCTAGGAATCACCGGATGGAATGAGGATCACTACTTTGTACTATATTTGTCATACAGCTGAACACTTCTCCGAAAATGGAATTTGGACATCTCCCATTTTAATGCAAATAAAATATATTTTAAAAAGGAACAGAGAAGAAATATTTCATTGCTGTAACACCCAGATATTTATAAGAGAGCACCATTTCACAGATTTTGATTCAAGAGTGGCACTTTTGAGTATGACCATACTCACAAAGGAAAAGGTTAAAGGACCGAGGACACACAGAGGTTAATGAAAAAGCTCGGAAGGAAATGAAGACGATGTAGCATTGTAATAACTCATAAGTACAAAGATATGGGTATAAAATAAGTAGAATTAACTAATTGGCAATTAGAAGTCAGTAAAAGACGCAATTTTTGACGTTACAACTAGGAGTAATATTTAAGTCATTTAGCATATATTTTCTCTTATAAAAATATAAAATACAAGTGTAGACTTGTAATTAGCATGGTAAATTGACAAGTAATCACGCTAAAAGCAATGTGAGTCAAAATATAAATATACTTTGAAGTACATGAAACTAAAATGTATTCCCATAACTTTTATTCGCTCAATTAATTTTTCCTCTTATCTAAATACATATTAATATCGAATTTTGTTATTTTATTCATTTAAGAGTACGTTGTCTGTCTATACGATTTTCTCTACACGGAGTTTGTAGTCTGAATTTAAGTTGTGGATCATGGAATAAAATAATTTATCAAAATCTTTCTTCGTTGTAAGGGTAGTAAAATTGTTCGATTTCTCAAAATATCGGAAGGAATAAAATAACGCAAGGAAGAGGGAACTGAAAATATAGAGTCACAAATAGTAATAAATATCATGATCGTGATTAATGTGTTGTGACGTATCAACGACACGTATTCCAGTTATTTTTTAAATATATTTTTGAAATGGTATAGGGTCATATTCTTAGTTTATCTGTTTATTTATTTCTTATATTTATTTATTGTTTCCTGGCAATGTTCAGGCCATGAGGCGTGTTGCTACTCCAGTGGTGTTAATAAAAAGGTAACGAAACGCCGATGTATTAAAAATTGATATATATGAAACATTAAATGAAAAATGGATAAATATAAACAATACTTTTTACATTTTATAATAATAATGTTTAAACAATTACAAATTATAAATTTCCTATTACTTTTAAATATTTATATTTTATTTTCACATAAATTCCCATAAGGGATCATGTGCATTTTTTTTGCATGCTTTTTACTTTCTCATATACGTAGCATATAGAAAGTATTGTAATCGTGAAAAAAATCTAAAGCGATATTTCGGCGGAGATATCCGTTTTGGCGATCCCTGATTCTGAAAAAGTGGTTTGTGGCGTAACGTCCGTTCATCTGTCCGTCCGTACATCGGTACGCAGCGATTCTGAGTAAACGGATGAATCAATTTAATTCGCATTTCGTATTTACGGTAGAGTTTACTTGCTGTCGATGCACGTGCTCTAATTTTCTTTTTACTTTAAAACAAAGGATACTTCACGTGAAGGTCCAAGTACTCTTTTGAATGTTTCTTAAAAACGTTTCCAACGATTTTGCTTAAAATTTCTGTACGTAAAGTGCAATTAGTACGCATTACATCCGCATTAGCGGTATTTCACTTGAAACTTTGATATAGACGCAGTAAAATAATTTCTGTCTGCAACACATTACACATTAGTTTTCTGTTTCAAGAAGCTTGAATAATATTTAGCAGTGCAAATGGACTAAGAAGAAGTATAATACACTTTTCGCAAACTGAAATGAAAGATATGATAATGATAAAACACATAAGTGGATAGCAAACGCACTGCAGATACGAAAAAACATCAATTTCTGTCTACGACGAAATTACATTTACATAACACTTTAACGATATTTATAAGACTGATCGCTATATGTTTCCGAGTAACATTCTGAATATTTATTTTACTTTCAAATTTAAAATAAAAGAAGTAATAAGTTCATCTAGCGACTTTGAGCATGAATAGAGCACTAGAAGACGACCAAATTATAGAGGACCACGCCAGAAATGACCCTTTCAGTATGGAATTTTTTCTTACTCTACGCTGCAGACGGAGTGATAAAGTGTATGATAAAGTATGTGCAATGGTTTTGCATCACTGGTTTCGTTTGTGGACTGTAACTACATCAGATCTGTAACCAAGTTTAAACATGAATTTGGATTCCACGAGTGGATGGACCATGTAGTTTAATAAATAATAAACCTGAAACATGGCCAATAAGAATAAGCAACCTCTTATTGGTCAATATAAAATTCATTCTAAAACCACGTTTGCATTCCGGAAAACCACACGCAATCATTTTCACACAGGACATTAGTTCTCCCAAATCCAGAGGTGCCCACTACCCCTAAACCCAATGACGAACCCCCCCCC
>NNCF01129706.1:214709-246178 GCA_002313205.1 Laupala kohalensis
AATCATATTCCAAAAATTTAGAAATTACATCTTTATCCCTCTTATTTACTCTCAGTCCATAATAAAACCTGTCTGCAATACCAATGCACACGCTTCCTCATACACATTTAAGACTCTTATCTACATAGCTCGCAAACCAACTTTACAAAGAAAAAAGCAACCATTTTCATGCATCCTGTATTGATGTTGACAAATAAAAGGGAAGGTGACAGCAGAATAAATAAAAGGGAAGGTGACTACTTGAAATTGGTAACTGTTTGGTACCATTTTTCTTGAAATTTTGTGCAGATCGAAAATAAAATTAATTTTTGTCTTTTACATGCACAGAAAAAAATAGTTGGTACTAAGAAATATCCAGTAGGCGAATCATTCGGATAGCGAAGGATAAGGATGTTGGTGTGAGCGAAAGGTTGTGTCAGAGAGCAATTCGAGGTGAAAACGTTTGGGAACGAAGAAGTGATGTCAGTGAGGGAGGTAGCCAGCCGCCTTCCGATATTTTACAAGCTATACGGTATTACGCATGCCGCGTTAAGAATCTTTCGATATCAGAGACACCAAACAAAAATTTTCTTCTTGGTTACAATAGTGTCTCTAGACTACATATATGAGAAAGTAAAAATAATGTTCATCACTTATATCCATTTTATTGATAAAGGATAAATTTAAATGAGATTACAATATATAATTTTAATTTATATTTCAGCAGCTAAAAATTAGGAAAGTAGAAGAATAGAGTTTGAATTTTTAAAACTTCAAAGAACCATAATCAGATTCCATATATATTCAGATTCATATGCGCTAAACTAAGATGTCGAAGTTTCTTGCGTTTCATCGGATTATTTCACTGGATAAACACCTTACATAAATGTCCCCTACTTCAATTGTAAGATAAATAAAGCAAGGGAATGAGGCAATTAACAGATTTGTCACTCGATTTTAAGAAACGTAGGCTATGAAAATCCTCAAAAAAAATTTGCACAATTTGTAACGAGTATAGGTGTGCGCGACTGCAAATATTTGTGAACGAAATTTATATTAAAGAAGTCAATATCTTACAATACAATACAAATCGAGAAATGACAGTTTTTCTTTCACCTCTCTTCTTACCTTAAACCGCACGCAGTAACACTTGACAAGCGCTTGACGCTTTCTCAGACTCAGAAGATCCACTGCCGTTGCGCAACACTTGAGATATTTTGACTATTACATATTTAAAATTAATGTTTGTTGTTGTTATTTGAAAAAGATAAATTAAAAATATTTTTGGCAAAGTTATATCCAATTGTCTTATCTAAGAATTTATGACTCACAAGAAACGTCAAAACTATTGTCAATACAGTAAAAGTTGATTAATTCCTCAGAAATCGGGTAAAGCAATATAACAAAAACACGCAGACTTCCGATCGGCTATACACGGGAAAAAAGACGAGATACAACATTGAGCTCCGATCGTGATCACGCACGGTGAACGAATACACTGGAGGCAAAGCAACGAATCTTCAGTGCAACAAGATCGGCCGCCTGTAGAGTAATCTCACCATTGCAAGATAGAGAGGTAGGTATCTTTTGTCAATTCTTCGTTCGAAAGGCGATGACTCTCTCGGTCTTTCGATTCACAAGATATGACCCTCCGACCCGTATCCCACGCTCGTGTCTGCTCATTCAGCGGTTTAGATCTCGGCATAACTTTTTTACGATTTATACATCAGTTCCGAAAATGAATTGAAATTATTTATCATGTTAAAATGTCCCCAAGGTTTAAAAATTAATAATACATTATGATTTTTATTTTAATATACGCTATTTTTAAAAGCGTATTTATTAGTTAACTATTAAATATTCTTAACTTCCAAAAAAACTCAATTTTTCAACCCTCCCCCTCACACACAAAAAAAATTTCAATGACGCAGTTTGCGTCACGATCCCCCCCCCTTATGGACACCCCTGAATAATTCACGAAAAGATATTTTTAATGCAGACATAATGAACAAACAAGAAATATTNTAATGTTTCTTTAATGGTATATCAAACCGTTTGTACAAGATTATATTTCAACTATTCCAAATCTCATTCACCATCTCACTTTCACTAGAACTTTCAATGTCTCAACATTGATGATGGACGAGTACCCATATTAGTATTTCTTTGATATACTTTTTTGATTTTCATTCTTATCTTCAGATTTTATTTTTTTATTCAAAAAATTACTTAATGTTGTTTGCTTTCGGTGTAATTAACAAACCAAGTGTCGGATAACATTTGGCGAAAAATGTTCGCAAAGTAATGCGATATGAATCGCCGGTTCTTTCACTACCTCAGGAATCACACAAAATGGTTTATCTATTTTCAAAAAGTTTTTCTAAATAATATCTGAAGAATTGTGGAGGTTGTACATGCAGTTTCATTGGTTCATTAAATAAACCAATAGTTATTTGTTTTGTGAATTTCAAGGAAAGGGAACGGAGCCGAGCAGTTCTTCGAATATTCTTTAATGTTTTTTCAATGGAATTTAAATGGTTTTAACAATTAATTAATTCGGATAATGTACTTTTCATTTGTGTTCTTTTCATAGTTTTTTTTAGATTATAGACCGTAACTAATTGAACAATTTTAAGATGCTTACTATAGGCATCTAACCTAAGAAGGCATTTCTCCACTCGGGACGGGAAAATTTTCTTCATTGAAAACACTATGTCAATGCGAACAGTGTAATTCTATTACTTGTATGCAGTGTTTAGTTGTCAAGGTCATACTTAGTTCTGATATATTAAATTTACAATGTTTTCGTTTCAAAAAATGCCCCGGAACGCGATCCCTTTTTTAAAAAAAGTGAGGGAACGTCGTTCCACTGCGTTCCACCCCCGATACACCACTGTGATATACCCCAACCATGACTTCGGGAATTTGGGAAGGAGAGATTTCAGGTTGCTGGGGAACATTTGGAACCGAACCGACATTTGTTTGGAGTAGGTGAGGGAAGCTGGGAACCTAAGCTACTTCGACAGAGCCGGGTTTAAACCTGCGCTCTACCGCGTATCGTGGATGCGTGGACGTTTTACTTCTTCTCATCCCAAACAGTAACCGCTCCCGCGGTTCAATATCTTTTATTATTCAAACTTTGTCTCATCGTTTTCCATGTATGGTATTTTGTATGTTTTTATCATCATTTCTGAATGTTTAGGACATATTCTTTCGCTTTTCTTTCAGTTGATTTTTCACATTATTTAGCGGTAAATCACATGAATCGATTTTTCACCTCTGACTCATTATCTACTCTTCTTTTATCTCGACTATTTTCTCATAATTATGTTTTACTTTTCCTATGAGTTCTTTGACTACAGATGGTTCACCGACTTGAAACTTCTTCTTCTTTATAGGTTCTACAACATTCCTCTGAACGTTTTGGCCTTCTCCACAACTGCATTCCATTTCTTCCGATCTTGAACTTGGACTGACCTGTTTTTAATTCCCATCTTCTTCAGATCCTTTAGCACATCGTCCATCCATCTGAGTTTGGGTCTACCTTTTTTCCGAGCTGATAATGGGCACCAACTAAAAATCTTCTTTACTGTCCTTTGTTCATCCATTCGGCATAGATGTCCTAGCCATCTCAGCCTCATAGCTTTGATGTGGTTCACGATGGTTTTAAACATAATCAGGTTATATATTTCTTCATTATACCTTATCCTCCATGTGCCATCACTATTTTTAATTGGCCTATGTATTCTTCTCATAATTCCCCTTTCAAAGATCATCAGTTTCTGTATGTCACTTCCCTTCAATGTCCACGTTTCAGATGCATACGTTACAATGGCCTGATGAGTGTTTCATACAGTCTTACTTTAGCGTTTTTGGACAAATACCTGCTTCTAAATAGATCTATATTTGCAAAATAGGCTTTATTTCCCGCAATTATTCTTTCTCTAATTTCATCCTTCATTATGTTCGTTCCATTTATTCTGGAGCCAAGATAGTTAAAGCTATTTACTTCTTGATATTTTATTCCATAAATTACTAGGTCATCCATTTTATAATCACCATTCCTACACCTCATAAATTTGGTCTTCTCTTTGTTGATCCTAAGACCACAAGGCTCCGCCATTTGTTTAAGTTCATGGAATAGCTTTTCTAGGTCTTTTTTGGTTCTGGATATCAATAGTATGTCATCCACATAGGCGGCATTGTTTCAACCGAGTGGTTATATTGCCCTTGACATCGATCTGTGCCAAAATTACATCTATTGTTATACAGAATAATGTCGCAGATAGTGGGTCTCCTTGTTTAACCCCATATTTCACTTCAAATTCATCACTCAGCTGGTTACCAGCTCGAACTCTAGCTCTAGTATTTGTCAATGTTATACCAATCAAATCTACTAATTTTCTTGGTAGGTTGTATTTACTCAACTTTTCCATTATCTTGTGTCTTAGCACAGAATCGAGGGCCCGCTCAAAGTCGATGAAGATATTATATAAATCTATTCCATATTCGTAGCATTTCTCATATAATTGCCGGACTAAGAAAATATTATCCACTGTTGACCTGTTTTGCCTGAAACCAGATTGGTGGTCACTTAACTGTTTATCAAATGTCTCTTGTTCAGCACGATCGCAAAAACTTTGTACACCGTGTTGAGCAATGAGATTGGCCTGTAATTTTTGCAATCAAATCTGTCTCCTTTCTTGTAGATTGGAAAGATAATACTTTCATTCCACTTGTTTGGCATCTGTTGTGATTGCCTTATTTTGAGTATGAGATTATATATTTCCTTACGAAGAGTTCTTCCTCCAAATCGAATCAGTTCTCCGGGGATATTGTCTGAACCAGCAGCTTTATTCCTTTTTAATTTATTAATTATCCCACAGATGTCATTATAGGATGGTTCTTCAATCGCATCATCATTATTTCCAGCGATGTTCTCTATAGATGACACGTTTGTATCCAAGTGATTACCCGATGAGTTGAATAATTCTGTAAAAAAGGATTTCCACCTTTCTAACACTTGCTCATCCTGAATTAATATTTTCCCGGTTTTATCCTTGCACATACCAAAATTACCTTGCCACATTTTCCATTTTCCTACCTCACCGAAAAAGTTTCTTGTTTCATTTTTCTTATGATTGTCGTTCATGGACATGATTCTTTCATTTAGCCAGCTTTTCTTTTTCTTTTTACAGATTTGATTTGCTTTTATCCTCTCTCTTCGGTAGATTTCATATTGGTCTCTTGTCTTTGTCTGCAATGCTGTTCTTCTTGCTTCATTATTCCTGGCAACCGCTTCCTTGCATTCATCATCCCACCATCGATTTTTCCTTCCTACTTTGCTACTCTTCCCTATGGATTCCTCAGCCGCCTCATATATTTTATCTCTAAGGTCTGCCCAATCCTCATTCACTTCTTCAATTGCTTTCCGATCTTTGAGTTTTCCATATATTATCTGTTTAAATTCTTTGATTTTTTCTGATTTATTCAAGTTTTCCTTGTTCCAACTTTTAGGATTTTTGTTCTTCCTTGGTACAATTATTGGTATCTTTTGTTATACAATGATCCGAGTCCACATTTGGTCCCCTTAACACCCTCACATCTTCGATACATTCTTCTTCTTTCGTGTAATCACTACAATCTGGTTCACAGTTTTTTTATCTGGGGATACCCAAGTTCCTTTATGCATATCTTTATGTTCAAACAGCGTACTAACCACACATAAGTTGTTGACATCTGCAAAATTGCAGACAATTTCACCATTATCATTGGTCTCACAGTGTATTGTGTGGCGTCCTGTTATTTCTGCATATACTCTTTATTTCCCCAAAGTCGTTAAAGTCCCTGAGGACTATCAATATGTCACTTCTAGGTACCTGCTCCACAGATCTCTGCACCTCCTCATAGAACATCTCTTTAATCTCTTCAGGTTCATCATTAATGGGAGCATATACATTAATCATAGTAATATTATTATATCTACCTTTAACTCTCAATATACATATCCTCTCACTTATAGGAGTAAACCCAATCATCAACTTAAAACAAGAGCGCATTACCAGGAAACCAGTACCGGCTTGTCCTGTTCTTACATCAGGGCCACTGTAGTAGAAGTCATAATTCTTGCCCTTCATTCGCCCCACTCCTTTCCATCTGGTCTCCTGCACAGCCACAATATCAATGCTTGTTTGCTCTATCTGCTCGACCAACTCTTGTAGCTTCCCCGCTTGTAACAACGTTTTCACATTCCATGATCCAAATATCATTTTCCTGTTTCGATGCCTTTGTCGTCGTCCGGTATTCATTTCGTTCATCCGAGGCTCGTGCGTTTAGCAGTTTGTGCTTTTTACGGGTGATGAGGAGCTGGCCCAACACCCAACCCTCCTCCTTTTTTTCCGGGCTTGGGACCGGCAACGGTGGCCACTGAGGTACTCGATCCCCCCAGCGCCTGCCGCAGGCGGAGTTACCGACTTGAAACAATAGTTGAAAATGGCGTCATACATTTTTCCAAGTGAAGAAAAATTAATTTGTCGGAGGAGAATAATAATAATCGGTAAAGCTCAAGCACACGACGGAAGAATACCATGACACTAAGCTGAGCCGCAGTCACGCACACAGCGCAGCGCAGGAGCAGCAACAGCGCGAGTTAAGGCGCAGCAGCGCGCGGGCAGCGCAGGTGTGCAGCACAGAAGTGTGCCGCGCATGCCTGCCTGATCGTTGTGGACTTTGCCACAAAAAGTGTACCATTCAGCCCGCACGCGCTCGCTGTGTCGGAAACAATGGGGTCGGTAGAGGAGTTGTTAACAGAACTTGTGCGTAATTTATGACACAAATTTATGACACAAATAATGAGAATTACTTGAGAAATAAATTTAAACAAGATATATGGAGAAATATTGCGAGAGGATGCTAATTTAAGAAACGGTAAGTTCATAATTTATTCGTCATAGAATTAAATCACATATGATCATAGAATAATTCGATTACTTAAATACGCATTAATTGAAACTTTTTATATTGTTGTTAATCATTGTTATTATTCGTTATAATTTTTTCTAGTAGAGGTAGGAAAATTAACCTGAAATTTATCTTCGTTTATCCGTTACTCAAAAAATTAACTTTGTTAAAGCGTTAGTTTGCTGTTGGAAACTTAATGGAAGTTACAGTAAACAATTAAAAGATAATTGAATTCAATTAACATTATATGTTTCAACAATATAATGCTTCAACAAATTATGTTTATTAACAATATAATGTTTCATCGGTTAAATAGTCAAAGATTCTAAAGTTAGTCGATCAATCAACAGTTCATTATAACATAGGTATAGTATAGATAGGCTAGGGTAGAGGAGGCAAATTAAAAAGTTTTATTTATTACATATCTTGTTTTTATTGTATTTCTTGAGCTCGGCGTCCGAATCCCACTCAGAGTTCAAACGTAGGTATTTTGCCAACAATCTACAAATGAGCGTGCGATATCTAGCGAATTTTATTCGCCCAACGCAACATGGCTCTGCTCTCGTCAAACTGCGCTACGAAACTGCTCTCCGATGTGTGCGGACGATGCGTGCTACGCTGCGAGCGCGAATGACGGGTAAATATCCCCTGGGTAAATATCACGCACACATCCAAGGTCGAGCAAATCGTTGCACTAGGCATCCCACAAAGCTTGACTGCTATGCGTGAAGTATCCTAGAACCATACATTCAGGGGACGAAAACACGAACAAGACCAAGAAATCATCACAGAATCTAGACAACACTCAGGTAGCGGCCCTCACTAGGTCAATATATATTGTCAACATGGATATTGTCAATCCTTCAATACAAATTGTCTTCTCACAGTCAATATTTTCCTTCAATGTTTCTGTTTGTAACTAGCTTCAACAATGACGAATCTTGTAAGAACAAGTTGGAGAGAAGAAAAATACTCAAAAAAACTTCAAAGAAGATTACGCGTTTCTTTGACAAATACAACAATAATCTAAGGAGAGAAAAAATATCTCCTTATGTACGAATTCTATATATGTAGTATAATTAAAAACCTTTGTAATAATAATTAAAAACGTAAGATGTTCCAATAACCTAATTGCTCTTATACGAGTTGCAAAAAGGATAGCAGTATTCTCTTTTTTCTCTTTCGGAAGTTCTCGGAATGCGGAAGTACTGAGCTCTGAATGTTGTCAATAGCATCCTCACACGTTCAATGTTCATTGACGAAGCTTCAATATTACTGAAGGATTTTGGAAACAGTCAATACGGAATTTCAATATTTTTTTATTGACAACCCATCAATATATACTCTCAGACCAAAAATAATATTCTAGGGTAGACAATACATATTGACCGTGTGAAGGCCACGTATATTGAATGTCTGCCGGCGTTGCCAATCTTGAACATCGGGAAAGACTTAAACTTACATTGAAAAGTCCCATATTGGGAAATTTATTTCTTGAAATATCCTAACTTTTCCCAGGTCTTAATATTTTTGTGAACATGAAATGTTATCACAATATTCCTAATTTTTTTACTCTATTAACTAAATATAGTAAATGGTGACTGATGAAACGATAGAGCAAAAATTATTATATGTATTTTTCAGATCGCATGCTATGGAAGGGGAATATTTCAAAGGACTGAAAAGAAAAAGATGCTGGAGATTGCTGGAGAAGATGAACCATCACATAATGATGCACAAATTGTTAAAATAATAATTGTCATTACAAAACTTGTTGAATAAAAAAAGTTGTGTTTGCAAGTTTATTACAAAGAAAAACAACCTAAACTAAAAATCCTGAGACAAAAAGATCATTAGTGGAAGATAAGACAAATCTAAAAATTAAATACATCTTTTTCTTTTCTTGCTCCACTTTTTGATCGTCTTGTTTTAGCTTCCTAAATTCCTGTTTCTTTTGAAGCAAGAGGATCTCCATTTTAGTGACGTGTTCTTCATTTTTGAGATGAGATGTTCTTTTGAGATGAACTCAAAACTTTTAATTCAGTCTTACCCAGTCGAACCACCTCGGATTGTTCTAGAAAAGGTCTCTTGCAGTTGGTTAAATGTCGAGTTAAGACATTTTTAGGTTATCCAACACAATGAGAATTTTCTCAACCTGAGCCCCTGTTTGATTTGTGCTGGGTCTTCTGTAGGGTCAGCAAAGACAATTAGATGAGACTCTCCTTTGGTCACATAATCTTGTGCTACAGTCGTCAGTTACCTCCACCTCTGAATGGATATTAATTAATGTCTCTTTAATCAATTAAAGAAACTGACAGGCGCTCTCAGTCTGCCCGGGTTGTACTTTGCCCAGGTGAAGGTTTATTCTGTGGTTTCCTTCTCGAACCGAAAAAACAATGTAAAAGGTTAAGTAAGAAATAGATCTAAGACTACAGAAGGTAAACAAATTGTTGCTTCTCATGTACTTGCATCACTCCATTATCTTCATCTACACCCAAAACATTATCCTCGTTAATGACAGTAGAAACAAATTCACCTGAAAAAAGAGGACAAAACCGAGACGTTTATCGTCAAACAGTGTAAATGAGCAATTCCATACATGTGTAGGACAAGTATAAATTAATGTGCAATTTTGGCAGTCATTAAATATGATTATGTGTAGTATTTTAGCTTTAAGCATGAATTTTATGCATTTTTGAACGATTTATGATATCTAAACTGAATTTAATACCGTAAATTTATTAATTTAATCCTGCCTTTAAAATGTCATATAAACGTTTAGTAATTGATCGGAATTGATGGGATGGTCCCTTGCTTGCTTCCGGAGAGTAAATTAGTTTTTTGTCCCTCCACGTGGTCATACGCAGTTTGTACTGTTTTTTGACAATAAATTTATTATTATTATTATTATAATCTTACGGGATATCAAATGGATTGTGAACAAGTAGGTATTCTAGACGAAGTAAATTATCACAAAAAGTATCTCAATAATGTTCCACATTAAAAACACTCTCAATAGCAGAAAAGTTTTCAAGGACATATAGTTGCATTCTGTAATCATGTTTATTTGACTTTTGGCTTTACGTTTATATATGTTAATAGGTCGCATATTGAATTAAAGTTCATAATCGAGTTAGTTATGTTGTGAAAAAGGATTGAAAGAAGGGAATGGAAATACCGGAGAAAACCTACCACAAATCTATTAGTATCACACGGAGTATGGACCAGTGTCACCAGAGGAAGAAGGCAAGTGCCACCTAAATTACAAAGCCTTGATGCCGGTTATAATAGTACCACAAGTATGTCTTCGAACTGAGTTCACTCAGGGACTGTGTTTAGTTAAGAAAAGCTTTTTTTATCGCAAGCTACTAAACGGCATTAAAACAGAAAGAATAACATTTCTGGGTTCATTGTTAAAATTTGTGTATTCTTTTTTATTCTTATAATATCACTGTTCAAATTATACACTGTTCAAATTATAATATCGAGAAATTTAAAATACAAGCGTGGATCCTTAAAATGAATACCTAATATTCAAATTCAATTTCATTAATAAAATAAAAAAATCATTAAAAATAATATAAGTACAAAATTTTATGTATTTTTATTATTAAAAATAATTATTAAAGAAAGTACCAAAATATATTTATTTACATTTTTGACCATGGACACTTTTGAAAATAAGACTAAACAAAACATAAATCGATGAGAGGAAGAGATCTTCAAGAATTTATATCAAAATACAGAATAAGAAGTGTAGAAAATTAATATTCCACGCTTAAAGTTAAAAAAATGAGAAATACATTTACATGAAAATACCATGTAGTTATTATTAGTTAAAATTACATTATAATTCAGATAAAAATTTCACTGAAGTTGATAATTTACGGATTTTGAAAGCTGATTTTTCGAAATCATTTTTGTGATTACAATAATTATTTAGAATAGTGAGGGTAGAAGATTTAAGTATGTTTTCAGCTACAGCATCAAAGGAATGAACTTTTATACAACTTTCGATATCTAGATCCTCATTAACCAGTAATGTATTTGCAGTTAAACTTATAACTATATTACTCTGTGAAGGGTGTTGCAACAACGTACTCTAGTGGTCTCCAGAAACAAGTTTTTACACTACTATAAAGTTGTTCAAGACAATATTGACAAAATGGGACATAGAATATAATAGTCCACCTCCATCTAATTTTCTAATCAAATCCAATTGAATTCAGGAAGAAATTTCAGTTCCCTATTGAGTGCTGTGTTTTCTTTACAAAATTCACATTTAATATTTTTAAAAGTAGAAAACAAACAAAAAACCTGCTATCTATGATAATATGGGAACAAATGGCTCAGATTCTAAAATATCAGTTAGAATCTGCAATTACGACAACAGCAAAGGCTTCAAGAAACAAATTAACATTTCGTCCTCGAATTATCAACCACATCTATTTCAAATGTGAATCCGAAAGTATGTGAATTTAATGATAGTTGTGAGAGACTATTGACTACTTTTGACTTCAATTCAAAAACGTGCCTAATTTAAGTACAATATTGCGAACCAGAGTTCGCGATACTTGCCGAAACGATCTTCTAGTAAATCTGTTTGAATTTTTCCGGGTAAAAAATATTGGAAACCGTGCTCCTTCACACAATATCTGCCCAATTCAGTTAGAGAGTAAGTTGTACGCCTCAAGGCAGGCACCATGCGTTTCTTTTGAGAGGCCACCTGTTGTGCACTTCGCATTTTTCCACTTGTCTAACCAAGTTACCAATATAAGTAAATATTTAACATTTTCATCCGTATTTGAAAAAGTTACAGGTTCTCAGAAAGCACATTCCAGTCGTTTACCTTAAGAGGTGTTTTTAAATGTACAAATACACCACCACTTAAGAAAAATATCCAGCTATGGATTCAAAATTTACTAAATCATTTTTTTCGCCTAGTTCTATCAATGGAGTGATCACAGACTTATTAAATACTTGTAGATCTAATATGACATTTTGCCTTTCGAGATTTGATGGCCATAATGATTCAATGTTTATGCCATATCCATTTTTCTCTAAATTTTGAACTCTAAATCATGTAGTTTCCTTAATGTATCGAAAGTAGCTGAAGAAAAAACTTCATGGCCAGCACCATCAAATTTTTATTAACTCATGACTACTCCATCATTTTTTTAATTTATCCAAATATTTCGAATGTATTTCAACAAATGAATTGTATCGATGTCAAAAAAGGAGTCTAGAAGGGTCATATGGATTTTTATACATAATCTACACTTCATGAATGTAACTAAAGAAGGACATGGCTTTCTCATTAATACTATTATTGTCACAATTCACACTACTCTCAAACCAATTTTTCATGCTCCATCACCACATTTCTCAAAATTTCAAATAGTTTGTCTCCGATAAAAGATTTTACGGATAATACGGGGACCACATATTCAAACGGTGACAAACTTATGGTCATGAACGTGTATGCTGAAGACGCAGCTAATGCACTATCATCTGTAGTATCAACAATATTACCTTGTTTAAAATCATAAAATGGTTTGAAATGAATTTCATCCATCATCAATGTTTCATGACGTTTACATTTTTTTAAATTTGTTCTTTTTCTTTTAATATACATTAAAAAGTTGGTATGCATCTGCTCTTCAGAGACACTAACATCTAGATTACTACTTAAATTTATAAGTGTTAAAAGTGTATGAGGAATAATCAAAATTTTAAATTTTTTTATAGGCATAGAGTGAAATAGTATTTAAAATACAAGAAAAAATTAAACAATATGGGGAATATGGAAGGCGTTGTTTTGGAATATCTAATAAATTTAGATGACCTTACTAAAATGTTACCACACAATTCTTATCTTCGGGAAAATTTCCACATAATTTATTGAGAAATACCCCAACAAAATCGGTAATGTCAGATACACTTTCCCTCGCTCCTACATCCAAACCTTCTAGTGCATTTAACACGGAAAAAAATAAGTTAGATAGCTCACCATAAAGTTAGTTGTGATAGCTCAGGCGTTGCTATCTAGCATACAGACAGTACCACTAGTTGCCACAGCTGTAGCTGCCCTAAAACAGTTTTCGTCTGAACGAGACCAATTTTCTATCACTGCGGAAGCTAACGCTGTTTTGTCTGGGAGGAAGAACGTTACATCAACAGCTACAGCTTATAAGGTTTGCGCGCAACAGCTCAGCCCCGCTCGAAAATCCGACATACATACAAGAACTGTTGTTTGTTCCTCGCCGCTCATCTCGTTCGTAGTTGCCGCTAAATGACACTTGGCTGCGCTGCCTTCTACGCATTCGGTTTGTTAACTCAAGATTGAGGCGGCTCAGCCTCAGCAATTGTTTTACGGAGTCAAATCGACCATGGCTTTCGCAACTATGAATAGTTGTTCACTTGAACAAAATGATTCATTACAACGACTAAACGACGCCATCCCGACGTTGCGTAGCCCGAAATTTGAAGTCTAGACGACGAATATTTAGTGGTTTCTTCTCGCCGACACCGAGGTCATTAGAACCCTAAAATTTTTGTACAGGTAGGGAAAATGCTGTTACGCACTAAGGAGAGCCAAAATGACTCTCCCCGCGTGTGGGACTCGCCGAATGACTCAACCATACCATAATTTAGTACATTTTGCGATTTTCAATCTTATTAATAAGCTATTGGCATAAAATTCCATGAATTCATTTTAAGATAATTATTATGTAAGCTTTCCAAGATGTAAAATGTTAGTAACATATTAATTCATTATTGAAAATAATTTTCTAATAATGTGCGAAGCTTTAGCCTATCAAATTGCTCGCAATCCGATAATACTGTTAGCAGCAACCATCTCACTCCTGCTCGGAGTTGTCAGGTGTACGATTTGATTTGTACGGTAAGGTCAAATGTAAGATAATTTCACTTTTTCAGTCCATGGCTAAAAACACAAACATTTTTTTTTCCTTCAAAATTTAAACATAACATCAAACACCAACTCCGATACATTTACGTAGAATATATTGTTATTCGACTATTGCATCTAAGACACAGTTAGGCCTCGTCAGAGCATTGATAACGTCATTTCATCTAACAATGTACAAGGTTGAGTACGCTTCTGAAATAAGGCTGAGATGGTGGGTTGATTTTATTAACACAACGGTGGGAATTCTCGAGAATCGACGAAATGTTTCGGTCTCCGATACGTTAATCGTTTATAACAGAGAGACCGGGAAATTGAGAGTTGAGGTTCGTGTCCTGCTTCGAAAATTGCTCAAATTTTAGTAGTGTTTTAGTGTTGTGCGCATAGAATTGACAGAGGAAAACAACCAACGCGTGGATTGATATTACGGATTGGTGAGCATCGATTGCTATTTTATTCTTTTACATAACTTTACTTTATGCAATTAGTTAGGTACAAATTTAGTTATAATAAATTATATGTGAACGAGTAATCAATTTTTTTTTGTTTTCTTTCTGTGCCTCCCCACTATTTTAATGACTGTACACCTTTATGTTACTTAATTTACAGAAAAGTTATACGTACGGGATACTGGGGTAATAAAATACGAATGGAATAATAAGGAAAATGACAATTTGCTGAATGTTATATTCGCCTCTGCCTTAGGGCCCTTGATCGGAAGTGATGGGATGGTCCCTTTCTTGCTTCCGGAGAGTAAATTAGTTTGTCCTCCACGAGGTCATAAGCAGTTTGTACTGATTTTAGACGATAAATTTATTATTATATAAACAAATTGTTTATATATATAAACAATATCCGCGTTATATATATATATATATATATATATATATATATATATATATATATATATATATATATANTATATATATATAAACAAAATATAATCCGCGTAATAATATATGTAAGATCCGCGGTTTCAATCTTTCTAATGCATATTTCTATAACATGAAGGAATACATTGACTTTTAATGAAAGTTTCAATTTCCCCTATAAATAGTTTCCCATAAAACTTCGGATGATGTAATAAACTTTGTCAAAAAAAAAAAACAGTTACAAACTGCGTTTGACCACGAGGGGGATAATAAACTAAGAAAGCTATGCTCTTATACTTCATCACGTCACTGTTATAGTACACATGATACTCATTCAATTCCCTTATTCATCCATGTTTTATCCTTTTTATTTATAATAATTTATTTCTAATTGTACGGTACCTTAACACGGTTGTGTCCTTTATCTGAATTGATGGCATGGTCGTTCATTCCATAACTGCATAAACGGAAAACAAATAATTTATTGAAACCAGCATGGTAAACACCAAAGGTTTATTAAAATATTTTAAAATAACAATCAATGATATGATCTGCGAAAACAGGATATACGATGATGGCCACCAAAATGCGATAATTTACAAAGTCTTGCCGACAATTCTCATTTGAAGACCTGGGAACACTGCTCCTGCTTGTGTAGGTGCATGTGCATTTGAAGTTGAGCAATTTGGTGAATATTGTTAGGATATTTGTAGATAGATTGTTACGCCGTTTCGTTGAAATGTTAAGTAATTATACTACTTATTTATCCGCTCCAAACATAATTGCTTTTCGCTTGTATTTCTTTTTTAGGCGCTCCAAGAAGTTGAAACTCGACCAATTTGATGAGTTTTGCTGATAGATGATCCGCGTCACCCATATCAACAGCTGAAGCAACAAGGAGGTAAGGTCTCGGATACATCGACCTGCCGTTAACCTGCTGTCACCCTCAACGACTTAGATACGTGTTTGCCTGATTCGAGGATTAACTATATGTGAGTATTAAATCTTTCAGGTGTATTTATAATGCGTTTACCTATTTGAAAACGTTATCTATTTCAACATATGTAAACGAGAAATCGAAGAACAGGTTTTTATGGCACTTTCCAATCAAATGCTAAGTGCCATTGATTTTTTTCACTGTAAATGATTCAATTTTCACATTCCAAGCACTGTCCCCACCAAAATCATAGCAAAAAAAAGCGTTATTTGTTATTGTACTTGGATTTTTTTCTGCAACCGTGAATCACGTTCTGAAATTGTTCCGTTTACGATGAAAGATTAACACGAATTTACTATAATTGATTCGCGTGAAATGCATTTGTCCCTTATTTTGATTATAAAAATATTGGTAACTTTTTACCATAATGCAATTTTTGTTATAAGTGATCAAATTCAGATAAAAATTATTTAAATATATTTATTGTCAGTGAATGATTTTGTACAATAGTCTCATTGCCGGATGAAAGAAGTCACTAATCTGTACAAGTATGACAGAAAATGTTCTCAAAAATTGTCGTCATAATTTCTGCAACACATTAGAACGTATTAAAAACAGTAGGTCTTACTTTCCTGGTCTGTGGAAAATATGCTGCTTTGCTTTATGGTGCATATATTACTAAAAGTATAGGGTTGCTAACCCACCCCGACATACTGCGATCAACAAAGTGCTCCCGCGGATCAAATTTCCTGATTTGTTCTGATTCTCTAAGTGCCCTTCAAGCAATCCAGACTATGTATCCAGCTGATAATCTGATCCATAACATCCAGGATGCCCTTTTCTCGCTCCAAAGTGATGGAAAGAACATGATGTTTAGCTGGATTCCCGGACATATGGGAATCAGAGGAAATGAGGAAGACGTTTCCGCAAAGGCGGCATGCCTCAAGAATCGCGTGGATTTGTTGACGATTCCAAAACGAGATCTCCTAAATTCCATCAAGACGAGGATTCTGAGTGAATGGAACAATGAGTGGTTGGTTGTTGAAAGGAATAAGCTCCGACTTATCAAATCCTCTGTTAAGTCATGGAGCAGTTCCTGTAGGTCAGCCAGGCGCGACGAGGTCTTGCTGAACCGCCTGCGCATAGGACATTGTCCTCTCACTCATAGGTATCTCTTGCTACTTGATGATGAACCCGTTTGTGAGGAGTGTAGCTCTTGCAGAAAATACACGAGAATACGGAGACAAATTGGTCTGGCTGCAGATTTACCACCAATTCTCGGAAATGAAACGGATAATGTTACTAAACTACTGAATTTTATGAGTAGATCGGGGAGGAAAGACGAAAGAAGAATGCAAAATTTAAACCCTCCCACAAGTTCTCGTAAGGGTTTAAATTTTGCATTCTTCTTTCGTCTTTCCTTTTATCCTTCCTTTCCGTAATTTGAAAATTATAATTTTTAGAAATTTTTTCCTTTTTATGATATGTGTTCGGCAACTGTTTCCTTTTCATTCATATTTGTATTTAGATACTTGTTGAATTCAGGAGGGTTTTTTAATGGGTATGGTCGAGATATTCGGCGAGTCGCACAGATGAGGAAGAGTCGTTACGGCTCTTCTCTATGGTGCGAAACTGCATTTTTCCCACCTGCAAGGGCTCTCATGACCTTGACGAGCCCTAAAGCCCCAACAAAAAAAACTTGTATAATGTCAGTAACACACTCCATTTGGTAAAATCTTCACTCAGCATTCAAACTTCCTGCTACATAGTGGTGCTGGGAAGTAGTTATTAATCTCTTTAGCACGGGATCAAGTAAATCCGAATTTTTCTTCGGAGATATTTCTTTTCTAGGTCAATCAAGGTAATTCAAGAAAATTATAACTTAGGAACGTCGAGGAAAAATACAGAAATATTTTTGCGTAGAAAATTTAAAAATGTACGAAGATTTCTTTTTAACAATGTAAAACTACATTCATTAATTTTGTCAAAATTTTTCCAGTCGCTATTTAGGAAGACAATGTTCTCAAACTTGACGTTTTTCTTTTCGCTTTTTACGTGGAATGCACCGAGTATTGCTATTTCAGTAACTGTGTCCGTACCTCAACGTACACTCTCAGGACACATCTCGGTAAGTTTTGTCGTGTCATCTCCACTGCCGTGTCGTTTGTTATAGGTATTTCTGCGATTTTGTCGAAGAAATAAAGCACACTTCAACCTAATGGTGAGATATTAACATTCACATACATAGAAAGAGGCGTGGAAAACTATTTGCTAAAATATTGTAGTGCTACAAAATTGCTAAACAGTTCCGTTTATATATAATATGCAATAAAATGATAACTAATACAATAAAGCGATTCAAAAGAACAGGTTAGAATCAGAATATAAATGCATTAAAAAAATATTATAAAGACTGGATTTATCGTCAGTGCTAATGGACTATCCTCCATACACCAAGGACTATAATGACTTGAAACAGTCCTTCATAATTATTATAAGAAGAAAAAACTAAGGGTTTATTTATGTTATATACAAAACTAAGCCATTGGACGAAAAAAAAGAAGGGGGGGGGGGGGGACTTACATCTAGTAAGTACGTGTTTGGCGAACACGGGGCCCAAAGTTGAGTCTGGCATTACTTCCACTTACTTGTGCCATACTCCTTCCTTTCTCTTTCCTGACCTTCCTTGGTCATCTCTTGTTCTTTTCGATCCCGACGCTAGAGTATCTTTCATTTTCCTCTTTCTTCCTTTTTTTATTTTAATTTTTTAAATGACGTGTGTAATGTTTTGAGGTGATATTTGAGTTGTAATTCAGGAGGGATTTTAGTGGGAATGGTTGAGTTGTTCGGCGAGTCCCACACGCGGGGAGAGTCATGTTGGCTTTCCTTAGTGCGTAACTGCATTTTCCCTACCTGTACAAGATTTTAGGGCTCTAATGACCTACATGTCGACGAGCCGTATAACCCCACAAAAAAGGCGCAACCTGGTGCTACAAGTACCCGATGAGCAGCATTACGATTCCTGTTACTTTTGGGTACCCCCTCGTAGATTTGCTCCAGATGTAACTCCAGCACAATAAAAAATACTCGTATGGAGAAAACTCTACAGGGCTTTGTTTATTTAATTATCTAATCCAAAACCCATCTGCACGTAACCGAGAACATCGTAATGTCTGCAGATGGTGTATGGGAAACAGAGAAATAGATATAAAAAAGGGAGTGTGTCAGGAACTTGGATTATGAAATGAGAGAAGCAACTAAATCTAACGAGAAAAAGTACAGGAAATGGCAGAGCAGGTGCGGCACGCTATCAGCTCGCATTTGCAAGAACGCACATGTGACTCTTTAGAGAGATTCATCTGTTCCAAGTAGATGATTCTTTGGAGACCTCCCGAGCAAATCTATTTTAAAATGATCTGAAGAACCACTAAGGGAAGCAGCGGGTGTTTCTGAATATTATGAGTCATTCTTATTTTGTAGGACCTTCTTATGGTATTTTGAATAAATAATCGAAAACTATGTAATTATAAAAGGTTTATTATTATTTTGTACAATAAATATAATTACAAACCAGCTGAACTCACCCAGCGTCATCTGCAGGGTTTTAATTGGTCTCTTCACACAAAATCACGTAGTGAGATAAATAGATACCTCCACAGAAACACCACTCCTAAATACGTACTAACCTACTCAGTGACTTTTTACCTGCTTAGGGTTTTCATAAAATACGCGTGAATTTTCGTACCGAAAGACTTAAATATTTCAAACGTTTTGACCCATCTAGAAACATTTATATACTATTTTGATAAACATCCACCAAACGATGCAGATAAGTAAATCGCAAAACAAGACAAACCAAACATACAATCAATTTTGACAATACAAATATTTCATACTAGCAGATCCAGGAGAGGGCGATTCCCCTCCCCCTGATATAAGGGAAATTAGGCAATATTAAACTGATATTTTTTCACTTTTTACCAACTTTAACACAAGGTGTTTCCTTCTAAATTAATATTGACAGTGAGTATTAGTTCAACATCACAAGAGAATTTTCTTAATGCGGTGTCCACTTTTGACAAAATTGAACCTCTCCACCTGGCTGCTAAAAATATTCTGGATACAATATCCTATTTCCTCGAAATGTTTTAACTTCATAAAACTTAAGCTCCAAAATGTCTTCTTTCAGTTTAATGGCTGGGATAACTTGAAGCAAGAAAATGCTTGACTTTCCTCATGCTCATAATACAAAAGGTATTAAAAATCTTATGATAATAAATCATTTAATTAACATGAACATCAACTCCAACAAAGTGCGGGCGAAAGAATTATTTCAATGCCTAACTCAGTTGCTCATCAAAATATGCAATATTGTATATTGGAAATTTTTTTTTGACCCTTCTATTTATAAAGATATAGTAGTCCTTATAAGTTGTTCTTCTTACATTCATAATCTCAACACCTGAAAAATTCTGACAATAATCGACTTTTAAACCCTCCAAAATGAGAAAGCATAATGAAGATAGGCTTCACTCCAGTTAAAATAACTTACAATAGATGAGCTGGGAGTTTAATGTGTGTCTATTGCAGGTTGTCCCAGGAAAATAAAATCAAATATGAGAACAATTTAAATAATAAATAAATAACTCTTTTTGTCAAAAAGGCAGTTGTAATAAAACGTTTTGTTTTTTAATTTAAACTATTGGAAAATGTTAAAAACAAATACTTATTGATTTGAAAAAATTAAATATATCATCTTGGTAAATAAAAACAAGGTTTGAAGAGCATCATGGCACTTCATACGATAATTCTTCTCACATAAAAAATTTAGATAATAAAAACTGAGACAAAAGAATTTGGAATTTTCTTTTACTTTCTCATTCTGGTAATTAGAACATAATCCCCCCACAATCCACTCTTGTTGTCAAACTATTTCAATATTTGACAACTGCCCTGTCCAGACAACAAAAATATGGGATGAGAAATTAGCTGACCAAGCTGTTCTTTTCATTTTTGTAAAATGCATAATAGAACTCACTCAGTTTGTCATTATTGAAACAAAAATTACTACAGTAAAATGGAATTCTGAAATATATTTATCACTTTTACAGAAAAATGTTTCAAAATAATTCAATAAATACACAGAATTGTTACTATTTCAACATTTTATATATTTATATCAAGAACTAAATAAACACATACAGTAAAAACAATAAAGACTTCATTTAAGTCAAAATAAGAACACAAACTCCTTAGGAGTAATTCATTTTACTTTACCACAAAATTATAGAAAAAAATAGGTTTCCAGAGAAATAACTTCCAGGAAACCGTTCTCACCAAAGTAGAACAGAGCAGCACAGTTTATATACATTCTTGCTCACAGACGACAAACATACACAGTAATTCTTCACTACTTATTCCATCTTAGCTGATTCTCACACAAGTACATAATCCATATACCTAAGTCAAATAAAATTATTAATAAAAATTATAATCTACTAGTCTTTGCATTAAACAATTTTGTACTACTTTGTAAATACATCTGTGCCATAAATTCAATGCAATTCAAACAATCTTTTCACTCAAGTTTAAACAATGCAGTGAAACAAATGAAAGAAACCTAATGTCCCTTTTGGGAAAATACTGATATGTAAATCATAAGATAAATAAGCAAGTGTCCTCATCTTGAGATCATGCAAATAACTGGTTTACTTTCCATAATTTTATGAATAAAGAATTATTTTGAAAAAGGAGGAGGGAAACACATTTAAAGGACTGAGTTATCCATTTTGTTAGTTCCACAAACATGCTATTAGTCTAAGCTGAAAAAAATCCAACATGGAAAAAGAAAGTTCACAAAATAATCTCCTAAGGTTTTCTGATCTATTGTTCCTTTGGAAATTCACAGAAAAAGATCTATAAAAGTATTTATGAAAAAAAAATTAATAATACTGCCCTTGAGATGGAAAACACGTCAAGAAACATTTTTCTAAGGAAATCATACAAACAAAAAAACAAATTATTTTTTTTATTAAGATTGTTAGGTAGACTATAAAATAACAAAGGGGAAACAAAATTACATCTAACTCCTATTTTATGCTAAAAAAATAATTTTTTTTTTTAAAAAGCAAGAGATTTGAATAATATACAAAACACCCCAACCTACAACTTGATGCATAATCTCATTATTTAATGAATAACAAACATCATGCAGAATCTCGTGTGAAAAACCAAACACAAATAAATTATAACACATCCTAACTGTTTGTGAACTTTGCTTCAAATCCTACACTCAGACCAAGAAGGACTGATACGAATACCATCTCATAGAGCTCAAGTAGACCACACACCCTGAGATTTGTTGCGATAAATCATTTCATGCAAGTTTCATGAAACAAATCTTATCATCAGTCGCATGGTTTCAATGATAGTGTCAGTATAAGGCTGTATCAACTCATTGTTTCAACATCCCTAATACTGCGGAGTTTTGTGATACAGCTGATACCGTTGCAAGTTTCAAGAAATCTCACATGAATGGTGCAGAGTTGCAACTGTTTCACAGCGCTGCATGATCTTGTAGTAGTGGTCTCCAGTTGTGCTTTATGACAACTCATCGCTGATAATGCATCAGCGAATGTCATCATGTTTCATAGCAACATGCTCTGTTACTTATTTCATGAAACCTTGATACATGCATTGCAACAAATCCTAGCATATGTAGCTTACTTATTTTACAGAAAGCAGCAGCATGCATTCACTTTTTGAAAGGTTTAGATTTCTCCACAGGTGGAGGAGGAGGATCAGAGCCCAACCAGGTCATCTTTTGAAACCGGCCCTTCATGACAGGCGCCTGCCACTTGCTAGCAGGTGCAGGAGGCTGGTGCGGAGAAGACAGCGAAGACAGCTCATCCATCATCAAACGTGGGCTGCCATTAACAACACAAGCAAACCAAGAGTGCAACCGCCGTTCAAAATTCTATGTCACAGACACGCAAAATTAAGGTATCATGTTCCCCATACAGTCACAACAAACACAGAAGATAGAATTACCGATAAGGGGGGAATGATTGAACTTTTCATGAATATTAGACATCATAAAAAAGAAAAATGTAACACACAACTTCCAAGTACCTACTCTGGGAGGAGAGGTTGCATGGTCAAAAGAAAATGGCAAAAGAAAATGGCCCAGACCGGGACTCGAATCTGGGACCCCTTACTATGGCTGAAGATGTGTGTAATGCTAGTTGGTAGTAGGAGACCCCAAGTTTGAGTCCAGGTCCATCATCATTTTCACCTACCTATAGATAATGCAAGAACTATGTTGTTATTCAAGGAAGAAATCACTCCAGTCAACTTGTACATGTTCTCTGGTTTTAAACAAAATTCTTAAAATAAGGTTTCTCAAAAGGAAGTGTTGATTGTGTTATACGGAAACAATACTCCTTAACTTATTTTAGACAAACACACAACAGCAGGATAAAAACAGTTAGAGGCAGTAAAAATTAAGTTATTCTAGTGATACTATCCATTTCTGAGAACAATATCACTAGACACAGTATTTAAGACATGCAGATCAAGTATCCACTAAACTCCCCATCTCGTAGTAATGTTTTCCCCTCTTCCATACCATTAATGCAAAAATAGTAATACAAATAATATTAATGAAAATAAGAAAATAAAAATATTAAAATTGTTGCAAAGTTTTCAACGACAGAAGGTCTTCAAACAGTGACTATTATAATTTTAGTTGAGTAGTACTCCTAAGTTCATTGTATGCAAAAGACAAAAACATTATATCACATGCATCCAAGTTTCTTCCTTTTATAAAATTTTATGGTACATACAAAGGGTATTAATTAATAATAGAAATACCAAAATACATATTGCAGGAAAAATGCTAAATGAAGAAGCAAGAGAAGTCCACAGTTCACTACTAAAATCATGATAAAAGCAAAGTAATATGCGAGAACAAATATTTGTAACTTTTCTCGTTTGATGTAGCAGGAAAGAATAATTATGTTGCAAACTTTTTAAGCTTCCGTCACCATCAAAGGAAAAATATTTTCATTTCAACCTCAAACGGGTGTTTGAAAATAAATTGAAAAATATTAATTTCCACTCATTTCCTTAACACATTTTGAAGTGACCGAGTGGAATATAGCATTTCTCCCTGCAATTGCACCAGTTGCAGAATTAATATTTTAAGATATTATAGCAGAAAAAAACCGGGACCCTTTCACAGTTTTCCCCACCTGTATTAAAATAGTAAATGTAAGACAGTATGTTAATGATAGTTCCTGGAAACACTGAAAACACACTCTTACACACATGGGAACTTTCAATCAGGGAATGAATGACAAATCAAGCATAAACAAAACAAACAAATAAAAACAATTTGGAATATTATATACATTTATCACAATACTATTAATATTCATATATGTTTATTTGCCTCAAACATAATGTAAGTTCAAGTTGATGAAAAAAACAACTAATAATAAAGAGCCCGGATGTTTGGCAAAATGTCTATTTTAACAATAAAATTCATTTGAATAATGTCAAAATTATGAGCATATAAATATATTTAGATATCTGGGCCACATTCCATAATGTCTCATTTTACCAATGGCAGTGAATATTTCAATAGCAAGAGCAATTTTGTCTATTATTGGCCAAATTGCATACTTCAGAAGTAAAAATTATTTTAAAATGAGCCTTGACATCTTATTTAGGATTCTTTCCATAGAACTTCAGTAGATATGATTGTTGGGGTTCCAGGAGAACCAGCATATCTTCAATTCAAGCATAGATTCTCAGAAATTATACATCACTGAAACAATTTTTTAAATGTTGAGCTCACTTCCTCATTTTAGACACTAGTTAACATTTTCAAAGTAAGTACTGGGACATATAGGCCGATAAGAACGGAATTATATTACTAGGTATTATGTGGCTTGTTTCATTCTTAACCCCACCAATTTCATTTCTGTGAACATGCTATAGTCGGATGTATTAGTTGAAACATAATATCTGCTTGAATGTATAATGTCTTTTCTATTCTGAACTAAACTCATTTTAAGCATTAACATTGCTTAATTGAATTGAATTTCCATGTTTATTACAGCCCTGCCCAGTTAAAATGATTTTAATGCCTTAACATACGGGCTCAACTAGAAAATACTAAAATTCCAAATTGATAAACCATGAGCTATAATTGAAATAGATGCTACAGTGAGTAGCTTTGATGCATTCTTAATATATTGAAGAAAGTCAGAGGAAGCTTTAAAGAATAATTATTTGAGGTTTTCAGTTTCTTGCCTAGTGAAATAAATTCAATTGTTCCAGAAAAACAAATTGGAAAAATAAATGGTCCAAGAAACAAGCATATCTCAGTTTGTTTCCAAATAAATATCGCTAAACAGTAATTTTTGTACATCAAAAACTTGGAAATATGATATAAAGATAAAAAAATATAGAGCCGGAGTAATATGAAAAATAGAAACATCAAATAAAAAAGACTACTTAAACATTACTAATATAAGCTCAACACTGGAAATATTAACACCTGGGTTTGCAACAAAACACATTTCCTATACTCTTCCAATAAACTAACCATCTGAGAATGCTAACAAAATTCTTCAAAGCCAATTCCCTTAAATATCTGAATAGTACATTCTGCCATTTATTTTCCTTTCTTCTTAGACTCAAACGTGCTAACGGCAAGGAAAAAGCTAAAAAAGTTTAACATTTTCATATTTAGTAGTTTATTTTAAAACATTTTTGGTACAGCAAGATTAAAAAGTATTGGTTACTGTAAAAGTTTAAATATGAAGACATAAAAATATAACAATGAACAAGGATCAATTTTCCAGTTAACTCAGGCTCTCTGCTCAGAATCAATCCATTACTGACTGATTCAGGTGTTTGCCAAATAACATTCTATCAAAATCTTAGAAATCTCCAAGAATCAAAACTCAGAAAGTTTGATTGTTAATAAAGTCTCAGTTTTAATGTGCACTTAATAATTATTACACAACTTACCCAATCAAATAAAATTTTCTGGATGGGACATAATTTCTGAATACCCAAGCATTTTAGAGGATCATGCAACATGTAAACTCGACATAAATAAACGAAATTTTACATTGTTATGAACATTTGGGTAACATTTTGGAACACAACTGCTGTCTTACAGTTTAAACACAGACTCAAATAAAAATTAGATATAAAAGCCCTAAAATGTTCATGTGATCAAAACAATTAACTATATATAAAGCTTGAATTATAAATGTGGCAGACCTAACAAATGATCGTCATTCAAGAGCAATTTGCAGAAGTGAGAATGTCACATAAAAAATTATCTTCAAAAGACATTTAAAAGACAAACTTAATGATTTGTATTATTATATTTGTAATGTCAAAACTTGAATAATGACCAAGTATACCATATAATCATTAGGACCTTCACATCTGACAATAAGCATTCCTGTTTTGCATTGTTAAGCAGAGATCTATCAGCCTGAAAGTGATGTTAATAGTGAGAAAATTAACTTCAAATAAGAAATAAATTCTCAAAAATTTGTTTATTCAATAAAATAGTGAAAATGTTTACTTACAAGTTATTATCACCATCAACAGGATTTGCATCATTATCTTTAACTACATTCTTTTCCAGCCACCATTCGGCTTTACTTCTCACACACAAAATGAAGTACAATAATTATTTTTCTCTCAAAAAACAAATAACAAAAAATTATTAAAATGTTTTGTCTTTAAACCTTAGTCCATACAAATTCTTTAATTTATATTCTTCAATGCAAATGTAAACATTTTTAATTACAGATAAAATGATCAGAATTAGTAATATAATTCATCCAGATAATATTAATATTACAATCCCATAAAGTTATTAGAGAAAAACAACATTTAACTAATCCCATAAAAATCAGTAGAAATGATAAAGAAGAAAAAATTTTATAGCATAAAAAGGTAAAATCAATTCATCCATTTCAACAATAATGTAAAGTTTGAATACTGTCATAAATTTAACACAGCACAGCTAAGTTTTCAATTTCTATCTGAATGCTCATTTCCTGAATTTTCTAGTAAATGTTGATGCAGGATCACCTCGTATCCAACAGGTGGGGACGAAACAGCACTACTCCGGTCGGCATGCATGTGCCGGAGAAAAGTAGAGACGGCATCAACTGCAGGTCTGGTCGATCTGTTGGTCAGTGAACATCTGAGTCTGTGACCACTGCCATAAATTAAAATTACTCGGATATTTAGAATGGTTTTGTTGTAGTCAAATTGTACAAAAAATCTGAAATTGCTAACCTTTTTAATTAATGCATTAAATTATTACTTGTAGGGATGAGAAAGTTTGATGATAATGACAATAATTCACAAAAGTTCAGAGCTCCCCATAGACTAAAGTATACTTCAAGGATATAAGCATGTTTGTAAGTAATAAGTATACATAAGCATGTTTGTAAGTAACACTACTCCCATTCCAAGAAAATAGTACAGAAATTTCTTAAAACTATTTTTTATTGTTATTAATAAAAGTTAAATACATTTTTTTAAGGAAAATCTTTCGAAAAAAATAAATTCCTAGACTTCCGGCCTTTGTTAGCAAATAAAAGATTCTTAATTAACATCATAATTAAAAACATCTAGATTATTAATTAACAAGAATTAATAATATGTAATTAGTTTTATATTAACCCCATTCTGGCTTGGGTTTTTCTCCGGTAGAGCTGGATTTTTTATACAGCTCTTGCCTAGGGGTTGCATCTATTGAAATACTAAATCTCAAATTTATTGTCATTTTAATAGTTATGATTTATAAACAATATTTTCCTAATGATCTATCATTTTATAATAATGCGTACTTCTGAAATAACTTTTTCGTGTTTCATTAAATACAAATTTGTTGAGATTCTGTTAATATTACAACGTGCACCAAACTATTTTTATTCGTATCTTGAGTGCTGAAATGTAAAATCCGCCTCAGACTTAGAGCTCTTGATTGGATGGCCCTTTGCTTACTTCCGAAAAGTAAATTAGCTTATTGTCCTTCATGAAGTCACAAACTGCTTTTTTGACAATAAATTAATTAATTAAATTCTTTTTTGTACAACAATGAATCAGAAATGCCACCAAAACTGTAAAATGATACAATTCATGAATACTTTAGAAGAATAACATTAAGTATATTTTAAATTTATATTTTATAATTACTTATAAATTAAAACTGACTATTCCACAGAAATCATCTTAAATTTATGGGATTAACATGATTGCAACAAATTTGGGAGCTTTAATAGATTTTTCCACTTTCAAGGGATCATTGGAACCTACAGTGAAATCCCTTTACAACCTTTTTCAATGCACCCACAAATTTGAACACTACATAGCAACCGCAAACCTGTATCTAATGAGGCCCAGGGTGGGAGGTTTTTTGGAGGTGCCCCATGTCCAAGACTGTCATCAAGGTTTACGCATGTCCATAGGTACAAATCCACCACAAAAGTGCATTTTAAAAAAAGAGAAAAGAAATTTTAGTTACATTAAATAATTTAGGGCATTATTAAGTTTACACTTACAAAAATATGTGTAGATCCACAACTGCTTTGGTTGCCAAAGATTTGTTTAAATTTTATTAAGCGTTACAAAAGTAATTTATAATTACATCAAGCAACTCAAGCATTAAAAGTGTGTGTATGAAGTGTGCAGCAGATCCCAAAATTATTACCCATTTCCTGACATCCCAGAAACCTGAAATTTTGCAAAACTTGAAAAGTGGACAAAATCAAATTGTTGTTTCCTTTACCAACATCATACAAAATGACCCAGCATTTGTGGAATGATTCGGAGTGAGAGCAATTTTTGGCAGCATCCTGACATCTCAGTGACTGTTTTTTCTCACTGACAATAGACAAAGTAAACTCTCATTTTCATAAAACTTGCAAAAGAAAAATGCAGTACAATGTTCAAGTCATGAAATTTGAAAATTACGGACTAACTTAGTCTCCCAGTTTAGAATGTGAGTCTCCCACAAACTATTATGCTGACTGCACACATTTGTCACAACCATAATGATCAGTATTTTTTCCATTTTGCTTATTGTGAAGATATAAATCTCACCCAGTTTTAGAACTCCAAACCGTTCTTTCCTGAAACTTTGAGATTAAAAGCTTTATTTTGTATGGTAGAGTACTCAGAGAAAAAGAAGGTTAAATTATTTCACCAATTCCTCTAGTTAGAAGAGGATTCTTGTTTACTTCTTAGATAATTATCATCTTCACTGGGCCAAATGATTTCAAACTTAGGACACAGGATCTGATAAGTACTGAGCAATATTCAAGTTAATCTTTAATTTACACAAAAAATTTCAGTTAACCATGACCATTCCAACTCGAAACCAAATTTTGCAGATTACAAAAAATGTGAAGAGTATTCTCATAAAAGCAGTAAAGGTTTGTGTAATAAATCTATTCCACTAACGCATATCCTTTCTTCTTTTTTCTTTCCCTTTTGCCTTTCAATGTCGAGAGTAAAATAACTTAGAAAGGATCTAGAAATTGTTATTAAAGGAAACTTTGGCATTGTTCACTCAGGCTTTGGGATCATCAATGATCAACACTACACAAGGAAAATGTTATGCGGACAAAAATTATAGAAATTGCACCATATACCAATGATACTTATACAAACAAATTATTCCATAAAATCATCACTGCAACTCTCCTTTGTGATGTGCAGAAGGAGTTCAAATAGGTCAATATTAGTTTATTATCCTTTGACAGGAACAAGTAAACTTAAAAGGACAATAAAATCTAGTGCATAATCAATAAAGTAAAATTTCAATACCTTATAAAAGACACAAATGAAAGAAAAACAAATGCATGTTGAGAAACTAATTCTACTGGAGTAACATAAAACTATAAACTACTTCAAGGAAGTTAAGCTAATACTGAGAATATAACATCAAAACCACCTTCACATTATTAGGTGATATGAGAGTTCCAGGATGTTTAGACTCAAATGAACCATTCTGTAAATTAAGGCATCATCTCACCAAAAAATTTGTAAAATAACATCAGCATGTATTGCACACCAAGAGTAGTGACAATTTGAATAAACAATTTCACTATTAATTTCATAATTTCACAATTTCACAAAAATTTTCTGCAACCCCACAATTAATTCACAAAAATACAACATATGTTTAACAATTTTTTCTAAATTATTCTTCATGGTTGCATTATGATATCACATTTAAATCAATAAACCAAAACACTGCCACAGTAAAACTTAGTCAACTTCATCAACTAGCCAGCTCTGACAACCAAGAGGTTTGCACGGTGGCCCTACAATTCCCAGTGAACAGGTTCAACTCTTGTTCATTTTGTGTAATCATTTTTTCAGCACCCTAATTCTCTCAAAAAATTAATCTCAGGATGAAGAAATGCATCCAAATTAAGTTCTAGCTCACAGTGCTATCTGGTAGCTGGAGATGGCATGTTGAAATTGGCAACATAATTCCACTAAAAGTAGTTCCAACCATTATACCGAGGGATACACTAAGAAAAACAATATTTTTTAACTATTAGTCCATATCTTTTCCCTACCTTCAATCGATTTCAACAACACATACTTCCTGAAGATGATATGGCAGTGGATTAAGAAACTTTTAACTCATGTTCACCACATCGATCAATATCTAAAATCAATTTCTCACAAAAAATACTTGTGATTTCAACTGATTATAGCTTTCTTGTAAAAACCTGCAGCTAATAATCAAATTGCATGATCAATCACTATCAGCTGAAGAAGAGGGATAGATAGTATAAAACATCCACAGAGGTAAAAACTTCATAGGTTTGCATATGAAGGCAAAAATTAAAGTTTATCAATTCATTACAATATCTGCATCATTGACATTTTTGTAACCATATTGTGTCAACAAGTGTTCTTACAACTATTTTACATGTATCTTCTGTTATGTTTATAACTGGAAGGAGAGATACAAACAAACAGAAGACAGTTTTCATTCTTCACACTAAACACTTTCTTTAAAATCATTCTAAAACAAAAACTAAATTAATTGGTTCTCCACCACATTCAAATTACATCTGGCCTGAAGAAAATTCCAGAATCACCCATTATCATAGACTACGATAAAAGTTGAAGAGACAGTTATTCAGCAGAAATTAAAGTCAGTGTGTTTCAGAAATGCCCCCAAAACATGTGAAAAATAAATAGACTTATCACAATACAGCCAACTTTAAATATAGCAGCAAATACTATGAGCATGTAACTCCCACATTGAATACCAGGAGGTATTCAATTATTTTGCACACATTGTCCAAATTAGTGCCTCTAAAAATGTGGTCAACCTGAAGTACAGTACAGCAGAAAGCCTGAGCTAAGCATTATATTGAGTCAGGATCAATGCCAAGCCATTTGGTTGGGATTGTTAATGGTACCCAGCTTGTAATACCTGGCTGTGCTCTGAGTTGCAGACGCCATTACACCCACAGGAGTAGCCAAAGCTGTCGGGGTCATCTCGCCCTGAGGCTGGGTTCCATCACCTTTCAGAACAGACACACATTTCCAGTTGTGAAGATAATTAGCTGTAAGAGAAAATAATAATAATAACAACATTAATAAAATAACTAACAAAACAAAAATCATTTAAATAACAATGGCAAGTGATATTACCAATTACTTCATCCCTAAAAACAGAAAAAGTGAGTTGGTTTTGAGTAAATGCTCTGTATGTAGG
>NNCF01129706.1:246256-257657 GCA_002313205.1 Laupala kohalensis
TATATATATATGGCTGGGTCATTTGACTCATTCATATATTTAAATAAAAATAAGTACTCCCATAATAAAATAAAAATAATCCCATCATTGCCATAAAAAGTAGGTACCATCTGATTTCTTTAGAGGCAATAGAAGCAATAGAAGCATTCAGTTTAACTTGAGTAGAAACATTAGTACCTAAGAAAATTACCAGAATTAACTTAAATTCATGTTACTTGGAAAGAGTAATTTCAAATATAGATACTTACTCTGGGAGTATGCAGAAGCTGAAATAAGAAAAAAGTTTAAAATTAATAAAATAATTTCATAATTTTCATTCATAGTTTTATTTATACAAAAAATTGGGTGAAAAAGTTGTACATTATGCTAAGGATTCCTTAATTCCACTACTTGAATATAACCAGTCAAAAAAACTATTGACTCTCACTTGGATATATGGAAAAATCTAGCATCTCAAAAATGTAGGGTAGCTAAATGTGACAAACAAGAAACTGATGTTCACTTTAATAAAAATGTTGGCAACTGTTAGAACTGTTAGTCAAGAAATGATTGTTCACCTAATTATACAAAAATACTCTATTACTTTTCAAAGGGATCCAAAAAAACTTTTATTTCAAAAATTAAACTCTTGCCAAAATGTATTATAATAAAAACAATTGCAAAGGGAATGAAAAAAGGAAAACCAGACAAATTGTTACAATATTTGAGTTATGTCCAAAGTTTATAATAATTTTTAAATCTACACATAAGTGCCCTCAAAAGTAGAGAGGAAACAAAAGGATATCATCAAAAAAAACTTAAAATGCACATCAAAAGAAAAATATGAGTATTTCAGTGAAATTTCTTCAAAATGATAAAGCAAAATGACAAGCAGAACTAACGTTTCCAAAGCCGCACACAGCCATCATCTCCTGAAGATGCCAACAATGTACCAGTTATATTCCAACAAACACGCCAAACTGTACATGAATGATCATCACATTGAGCTGATAATTGAATATCAAATCTGTTAAGTCCACTTTGCATACTGGAAGCATCTCTGTGAACATGAAATAGAGAAGTTAAAATCAAATGTTTTAAGAATTTTGTAGGAACTTGATATGTACAGGTAAGATTGCTTTTAGCAATGAATTATTTATATAATATAATATTTGTCTATTAATGAATATCATGTTTCATTTATCCGACTCTACTATACATATCTACACAAATGTTTTCTGTTTATCCTTCCTAGTCCATTTGTTAAAACCCCTGTCACACCCCCACAGACTGAAGCATCAGTCTGCAAATGTCTTAGCAACAAGCAATTGTTACCCTATCGAAAATTTAACTTTATTTCCTCTACTCTGTAATCATGATAGTCCATTTCGTCTCAGTAATATTATTGCTCAACGGTATTACACACATATCTTTATTTACGATGAGTTTGTAATGTCTGTTGATTTACAATGTTTGTGTTGTGTTTTTTACTGTATGTTAATACTTTATGTCTAATAAATTATTTTCAAGAGAAATAATCATATCAAAAATGTAAGCATCCATTTTTATCTGGTAAATGGGAAATAGAATATAAAAAGGAATTATAAAGGAGAAACTCCAACTACTCAATCCATGTTTCTTTTTCTCTGGGAAAAAGTATACTCTTCTAAATAATTCTGAATAGTAGAGCTATTAACATAAACCATTACTATATTATTAAGTTTTAAAATGAATGTCCTTTAATTTTAAAACTTAACGAATAATGAATTCGCAAGGTAAAGTCTCTTTGGTATCATATATTAAGAATCAGGACATAGGTTGCAGTAAAATAGTTAAAGCTGAAAACACAAAGAATACTATAATATGTAACCCATCTTAAAACCGAATAATGCTAAACCCAATTCACATGAAGAAATTTCTCAAATTTTAAGATTCAAGCATTCATGGACTAAATAGTACTTGAACTAGATTGATACATATTATGATTCAGTGGATATATATTGAAGGGATTTAATCTACATATGCTTCCTTGTGCCATAATTCAAACATCAAGCGATGTTGGTAGCACCAAGGGATACACTGTAAAATGAGTCTTACTATAATTATTCAAATCCACAATTACTGCAACAAAAGCAAGCACTGAATCTAAGGTTTATAAAATTGGTATATCAAAAATTTACAACTGGAGAATAACTTTTAAAAAATTGAAATTTTATCAAATAGGTAGATAATGACTAATACTCTGAGAAATAATGAATTTTCTGAAGTTGAAGAACTCAGTCTTGACAACAAAGATCAATCACAAGACATACTTCATTTAGCTATGAAATTTTCAAAGAGAAGGTTAGGTTGAANATCTGTGAAGAGGTTAGGTTGAATATGACAAAGTAATAATGATATAGGTAATTCAAGACAAAGCCATTAGTCATGCTTTTTAAACAAAATAAAATTGGTAATTACTTTAAGCCTTGAAGTTTAGTTTTTGTAAAAGCTTTACAAAAATATAAAATTTATTTCTACACAGGAATGATAAATGAATGTTTTGCAGTCCAGAAACACACTGTAATCTATTAGTCCATTAGAGGTTTGACCCTATCATTGACAGTTAGAGAGCGTCTCATGTATTCTTATACAGTAATAGTTTTAGGGCTAAATTTCTGTGTGTGGTCCACAAGAGATATCATAAAACTAGGTGCAATCTGTATCTAATTTCAATTCACAATCCTGAAATAAATATTATTAATGTGTGTTTCAGGTAAGTTATCTATTATTAGTCAGTGAAGTAATGATACCATTTTATCTTTCCACTTAATCTGCATTACAAAAATGATGCAAAACATCTAAATAAAATAATTGATTACATAGGATAAATCTAATAGATATTGATAGACAGTCTAGGTAAATATCAATAATAAGCATAAAGAAAGTTGTGGCAGAAGAATGTGAACAATGTGCTACCAACTGCCACTATGACAGCTATGATAAAATTGCCTACAGCTAAAGAAGAAAAATAAATGTTTGTACCCTTCTTCATTTTTCCTGTGATTGGAAATACTAAGAGAAAGCATGCTAATATCCTTGTACTGGTAAGTTTCTTACAAAGGTAGTGCTATAATATGTTTACATGATTTGAAACTATGTGTATTAACCCATTTTATGTGCATAAAAAATATCATTAAAGAAAAATTTCTTTTTTTCTTTCTCCCTTGCACACAAGAGGTACCAAGACTGTTACTTTCCCTCATGACTAATTATTTTCAACAGCTATGGACCATGTAAAAAACTAATAAATAACTGAAAACTTAAAATTATTTATGGGACTAAAAATAATAAATTAAAACATACGTTAATGGCCTTAATGTATAAATTCGCACATCTTTGGTAGCCACTGCAAGAAGATGAAAACTTCGTCCAAGGTTAGGTGCAAATGCAAGATCATGAACAGCATCCGTTACACTTGGAAGAGTGTCAGGCTTATTCCAACGACGTGTATTCTCACTGTACTCAAATATAAACACTTTTCCACCACTTGAAGAGTTGCTGTCATCACTTCCAACAGCCAACATAGGAGGATGTAATCTGTAACCCAAAATCATGAAGTAAATGGACATGACATTCTTCACAAAAGTATTAATCCAATCTTGGATGGGCCCTTTCCGCTAAAATCAGTCATCTTTCCTCATTGAAGTGATAATTATTTATAAATTTTAAAAAATAATCTTTTTTGTCAAAATAAGCAGTCACAAAATGTGTGCGATCACATGGAGGACAATAAAGTAATTTACTTCTACATTTGTAACTACTGTTTTGACAATATAGCTTATTTATTTACATATTTTATTCACATTTTCCAAACATTTTATAGTATTCATAGTCAAAGTAATGGTAAGCACACCTTAGGTTCCAATAATTTTTGGCACATTTATTGTACCCATCTAGAAAATCAGAATATTATAAAAATATTAATCCTCATGGTTTACTATGTGGCAACATTTTCATTGATTTTGGTAGCCGCAGATATAAAAATATGGCAATATTGGGAAACATTTCAATTTTTGGAAATAAAATGCATCTGAATAATTATTAGTAGTATTATTAGGAATATATATACAATCATTTATCTTAAGTAATATCAACTTTCATATAATATTAATTTACCCATGATTACTTACTTATAAAAGTAAACATAAATATTTTCATTAGAAAGAAATTTACCCTCCTATGATTGATAAAAAACAATGAATTTCAGAAAAACTTGAAACATGCTTAGAAAAGTACACCATTTAAAATGCACATAAAATTGTATGCTTAAATTCTCAGAGGGTACAAATATGCTGCTTCATAAAAATCATCATCATATTAAATTTTAGTCAAAAAATTGTATTTCACATTGATAACACGTGAAATGATCTGTCAGCAAAATAACATCACCTATTATGGTTCATCAGATATTTGATTCACACAAACCTGGAAAGAGAAGGATTCCAGCTAAGGCAACTAAACGGTAATTTGCATGAAATTTCATGCTGCAATGTCCATTGGCTCAAATTCATCACATCTGGTGCTTCATATATCCTAACAACACTGTCAGCAGAACATGTAGCAAGTAAGAGTCCCAAATGTTTAGGAGCAAATTTTATGTCAGTTACAGAGGTTCTAGAATCAACAAAATTATTTCTTCTAACCCAATGCCGCATGCCACGCTCGCCTGGGCCTGAACCTTCTCCCACTAAAATGAGAATAATATCGAATAATAATAATAATTAATAATTGTAATATAAAAATACATTCAAAACAAATTTGTTTTCATTTATTACCAATTTCTTCCCAAACTGCAGCAGTTCTATCAAAGGAACAAGTAGCAAGAACTTGACCAAATTCTGGATGAGCCCATGTGACTTTCCATACTGAACCTGCATGGGCTTTCCAACATGCAGATTGACGCCAATTTCCTTGTTCATCTTGATCCCAAACCTATACAGAAAATGCTTTAAATAAAAATTTCTCATTAGTTTCGGATGAACAAAACAAATAACTTCTCATGCACCTTCACAAACTGATCACTTGAACATGTTGCTAAACGTAGGCCATAGAAATCATACGAAACGTCGTGAATAAGATCTTTATGTTCCACATTTATGCTGTGAGCCTCAAACATGGTCAATATTTCAAATTCATTAAAAAAATTAAAAACAATCAGGAAACGCGATTAGGCGCCATTTACGAATAACGTTACGCACATAACCCCTACTAAAAAGTGTTCACAACTATCGAATAAGGATCGAGTATTGCGACGTCGAGACTTCTGTAAAGCTCTCGATGTGTGCACTCGCTTTCACATGGAAAACAGTTGACCGTCGAATCATCGACTTAGGGCAAGGAGAAAGCATAGACTTATATATTTATCACAGATTATGTTAGGCACAGATGGATCACTCGTAGCAGCGCTCCACTAGCATGGAGCCAAACTAACCAGCCCCTACCACCCGTTCAACTGGTTGCTCGCGTAGTGACTAGTGAGTGATGACGTTGGCAGCATACACATGGTCTTCATGTGGCGACTGCAACTAATTGAAGCTACTCGAATTCTGCTAGGTGTTGATTTGTGTCTGTTTCAGTTCGACACACGCATTTAGAATTGCTGGTTCGTAGTTCTGGTCCTTCCCCGTGGCGCGCAGGGATAACCACTGGGTTTATGGGAGTGAACTATCTGTACCTTCTGTAATCTGTGTATATTTATATTCAACTCTATGCGAAAGGTGTGCCGACCACCCATCTCTGCTGCGATTGCTGTAGAGCACGATTCGGACCGCCACTCTGCCGCTACGCGACAGCACTATCGCGCGAATACTGATTTCATTTTCTAGCACAACTATCACATCATCTTCTTTGGTATTGCGTTATGAATTGATAATAAGAGCACTTCCCTTAACTAACCGCTCCCATATGTTCTTTCTAATATAAATATGCTTCGTTCTATCTGTATTCTTTAATATCACTGTTTTACCATTACTATGCTGTTGCATACCCATACTTGTGTTCTGCTTCAGTTTTTGGACATATAACTTTCCCCCTCGTAATATATGCCCGATCTCCTCTCTTTGTTCCTCTAATTTTGTCCCTATTCTTTTAAATTCAGCCTCTCTAATCCCTCTCCATCCTCACTAATTTTCCCGGCTTCCACATTTCTAACAATGATGATTCCATTTCCTCTGTTAGCGTCACTCTGCCCCCTTCAAGTCGCTCTTGTTTTCGTATTTTCTGCGTCTCTCTTCGCCAAATTTACTGTCAAAATATTCATACGCTCGTCTTCATTAAAACTCCTGCAACCCTTTTTAACTTTCTATCGTCAAGAAGTTTCAAAGCACAGTCATATCCACAATTTTTTTTTTTCGTCGACCTACACCCCTCCTTGGGCAGACCTCGTTTTCTGTGTCACCGTATTTCTATACCTCGTTGTCATCTATTTCGTGAGGTATTTATTAATCCAAATAGTTTTTTCTAATTCAACATTCTATTTACCTAACAGTTTGTCTTCGAAAATACCGTCTCTCATGTTCATTATAATCCCACTACAGAGAAACTTTTTAATAAATTTTAATTATTAATGGCTATTTCTTCATTATGTTCCTTTCGGTAGTAATCAAATTTCACAATAATCAAATTCGTTTGACTTATGTCCAAATTATATCGAATTATATCTCAATCCCCAAAAGTATAATATTTAGCATGTTAATAAGTTTTCCTCTCCTTTGTTTATATAGCAATTGAGCGTAGTTCTCAAATACTTCAAAGGTGCATAACTCCGTAGGTGCTTTTCTGATTTTGAATTTTCTGACGTGAATTAACTTTGGTCTCCGCAACATTCTAGTAACGAGTATTATTTTTTGTTATCTTTCGTTCCTTCCTATATAAAATATGTATGACTGCGTACTATTTTCAAGTGTAGTGCAAATGTACTCTGGCATACACAACTAAACGTCACTATACATAAAGGAATATCTTGTTAATTTGCAATTTGTAACCCCAAAAACGAGATAGAGGTGGTGCTTAGTTAATTTCCAGATGGCTTCATGTTTATACAACATTTTCTATGTAATTAAAGAACAAGGTACCGTTGATGCGTAATGTAAATAGCATGTAAAATTATTAGTAAGCATTGATAATGTATGGGGATGCCGGATACGTGTGTCGCAATAAATTTCAGAGTGTTTAGCATACGTTAGTCTAGAACCCTAGGGCAAGATGTCGGAACTAAAACGATTCGTTATTTGAAGAATTGTAATCTCAGCAGTTTTACAATGCGTTTGGCAATCGTAACACACGTTAGAATATCATCCGCAGTGGGAAGGAAGGGACTAGCCGGAGATGAGGATTAGTGTCTGGAAGTTCTCGCGTAATTTATCATGAAATGAACTTGAACGATCATCGAATCGTTTGCAGCACGTCTTGTGTTGACACACTTGATTTTCCAACAGACATGAGCGAATGCGACGTCGTCTTTACCCTTCGAGGTGCTGCTCATTTGCCTTTTTTCATACTTACTTATCAGAGTCTTCGTAGTGCGCTCATTGGTGATTTATTTCTCTTTTTAGAAGTTTTACTTATTTATTTTCAAGATGACAGCACTTATGGAATGCATCCACTGGAATGTTGTTTAGTTCCCGCTCCAGGGCTTGTTGTACTGCCTGGACTGCAGGCCCATGGTGATATGGCGGAAAAAGAATATTACGGGTGCGAAATCTGGACTTAAGGGTGGTTTGGACAGCGTAATCGCTTTGTTTTGGACCAGGTACTCTCCCAAAGCGAGCGTTGCATGGTTCGGCGAATTGTGGGGGTAGAGATTCCAGGAATCGGCAATGTCTGGCAGACGATTCGTTTTCTCGAATGCTCAAAGTCTCCCACGTAGAATTTCGAGTTCACTGTCCGTCCTGCTGGCACATACTCCTTGAGAATCCTACAGACATTTAACTTCCGCCACATCTTACTCAATTTTGTTCCATGAAGGATGCACTGAGTATTCATCGTTTTCAACGAGCTCTCCTTGAAACTACTTGTGCCCTTAAAAACACAGAATCTCCCCATGGTATCATTTCCGTAAGCTGTCATTTTGTCATTTAATAGTTACAGTTGGATGAAGGAAAGTTATTTTGGACGTAACGAACTTCATTTGAATAGACGAGGAGCGTCACATTTAGGAAAACTCTTTTCGCGGTTGTCTCGTGCGAAGTCGCCTTCAACTCGTGTTTGAGATGGCAGAGCGGTATTGGTAGGAAATACCAAAACACTTTGGGAACCTCGAATAAGTGGTAGACTCCAGCTTAACGACAACGGCGGCTATGGCTCGGGCGGTGGCGTTGGAAGAGGGGAAGGTGGCACGAAGTGGTGACGGCGGTGGAGGCGNCGGTGGAATCGGAGGCGTCACCGGTGGAGGCAACGGCTGTGGTGATGGTCCAAGGGGAGGCGACGGAGGTGAAGAAGAAAACGAAATTCGTCGACTGGTCAACAGGATGAGTCGTTAGTGTTGCTGCAGATGAATTGTAGAAGTATTCACAACAAAAAGTTTAATTTTTCCAATTTAATTGATATTTATGAACAAGATATTATTATTGGACGGAGTCATGGTTATCGGAGGACGTGAAAAATGCAGAAATATTTCGTTCAGATTTTCAGTTTTCAGACAGGATCGTGTGAATCGTGGGGTGGAGTTGTTATTTGCGTTGAAAACAGTTTATCGTGCTCTTTAAGCTGGGTAGATGAAGTTCACGAATTAATATATGTAGAAATTGAAGGTTATTCACGTAAAGTCTAGAAATTACAGGAGTATATAGATATCAAAGTGATGCTAGAAAAATTAGTTTATAAAATGGGTCTCAATTCAAATATAACTAGAAATGGCATTATCGATGGGGACCTTAACTTACCGCATGTTGGGTGGGATTGTGGCTTCTGTCAGGTAGTGAAGCAACCGATTAGAGGGAACGCAATTCTCGATGTGTACCTCATGCGGCTAGATGAGCTTATCTCTTGTGACATTGTTGGACGGTATAAGTGACCACCGCGCAGTTACCTTAGAAGTCCACTGGGCTAATTCTTAAATAACTAGACCACAGGAAATTTATCGATATAATAAAACAAACGTACCAGATTTCCAATTTTTCTACGTCAAAATTCCGCGAGATGGGCTGGTACGGGAAGTTCCGTGGAAGAAATTTGGTTAAACTTTAAGAATACAATATTTAAGAGCATTGAAATATTTGTTCCCTTAAAAAATTACAAAACTATCCTTACCCTGAATACTATAATAGTTACATTACACGTTTGAAAGCCAAAGTAAGAAAAGCGTATAAAAATCGAAAGAAAGGGACTAACAACCAAAATAATTAAAATTTCTCTTTAAAAGTTATTAATAGCAAAGAAAAATGCTCAGGAGTATTTTCTACACAAAATTTTCCAAAATAAAGACAATTTTGGTCGCAATTTTATTATTATTAAAGAAAGTGCACCCGCTATTAATTCAACGGTATAATCTACACAGAACCTCAGGATAAGGTCAATGTTTTTAATTTATATTACTCGTCGATTTTTTGGCATTTCCTCTATTAACGAGTTTAAATTTGACAAACTATTCCCATGTAAATAGTTTTGTTCCAAATAATAGAATGCTGCGACAGCGAATTTCTAAGAAAAAGAATAAAAAATCAATCGGCCACGACAAAATTCCAGGGGATTCGGTGGGGAAGCCATGATTCCGTACCTAGCCTGGCTTTTTGGTATTAAATTAAATAATTCTTCATTCCTACGGGACTGGAAAAAGGCTATCATGGTACCAATTCACAAAGGTGATGATCGCTCTTTAGCTAGTAATTATCGCCCAATTAGCTTAATCTCCGTAGTATGTAAACAGATGGAACATATTATTGCAGATTATTTAAAGAATACTTGGGGAAAAAATAATTTTCTACATCCTGCCCTCACGGTTTTACATCCGGGTACTCATGTGAGAGCCAACTTATTTCCGTTTGTTAGGACTTAACTGTCACTTGGCGAGGGGGAGAATTGATGCAATAGTTATTTACTGATCAAAAGCGTTCGATTTAGTGCCACATGACCGTCTTTCTGCAAAAATCGCGAAGTCAGAAATTGATCCGCGTGTTGTCAAATGTATCTGTGAATTTTTCCGGGATCGCTCACAACAAGTTAGAATAGATGGATGCTTCTCTAAAGAAATCGCGGTGACATCGGGAGTACCACAGGGAAGCGTTTTGGGTCCACTACTTTTCCTTGCATATATTAACGACATATCAGAGCACATTAATTCGATAGTGCGTTTATTTGCAGATGACTGTATTATATATCGAAATATTAAAGAAGACAAGAGACCGAAATGTTACAGAGCGATCTAAACGAATTGCGGAAATGGACTGAGAGGAATAAAATGAACCCTCCAAGAAGTAAATCTTTATGTTTTTCAAGATAAGAAAACCTGCTCTGAACTATCCATTAAATCATCAGATTATTCCTGAAGTTTCACGCTGTAAATACTTAGGTATTATAATTTCTCGTGACTTAAATTGGACAGAACATGTTAAATACACAATGCAGAAAGCTTAAAGAACACTGAACTTCGTAAGNAAGGGAACTCGAAATCTAAAAGCTTGGCATACACTTCATTAGTTCTACGTATACTGGAGTACGGAGCTTCTTGCTGGGATCCGTATAGGGAGGGCCAGATCAATGAATTAGACCAGAAACAAAGAAAGGCTGCAAAATTTGTTAGGGACAACACACTTAATGTTAATTTAGAGTGGGGTACACTTTCCAATCGAAGAAATTTAGTGCGCCTTTGTGCTCTCTTTAAAACCTACATGAGAGAGCCTGCGTGGAAATCAGTGAACGCTAGGCTACACAAACCGAATTAAATTAGTCGCAACGACCACACGCGTAAATAAAATGTAGGAAACAGAAAACGGATATTGGTAAATACTCCTTTGTGAATGGAACCATTGTAGACTGGAATAACTTACCTGTAGCAACACTTTCGAACTTATCAAAAAGAGTAAAATGTTTCCGCTACCGTTTTCTTGCTCCGTTGAAATAGGAGTACACACATATGAAGTGCAGTGAAGTGTAGAGATGTGTAGAGAAGTGTACAGATGTGTAGAGAAGTGTACATGATTGCTCTCAGCAACTCTGTTTTGGTTTTATTTTTTATAATTTTTAATTTCTTTTATTTATGTTATAGCAACTATGTCATTTCCCAATAGTACCACAAAATCTTTACCTCAGGTTTCTCTTTCTTTAAACGGAACACAATTAAAAACTGTTACGAATACAACATTCTTAGGTCTCTATATTCAAGACAACCTCAAATGGAATTGTCACGTTGACAATCTTAATTCCCAATTAAGCAAATTGTGTT
>NNCF01129706.1:262930-313462 GCA_002313205.1 Laupala kohalensis
TTTGTGTCAGTATTTGCATTTACAAAAAGGACAGATGACTGTCCTTTTTGTTGATAAACTGTACTAACTGATATTGTTGATAAACTGTACTAACAAGGCAGCATATAAGTAGTATTAGTGGATTCTAATAGCTCATGAACAGAAATAACCAAATGTGAATAACCATTAAAATGTTCTTGGACGACATATAAATATCACTAACAATAAAATAAGAATTGACATGAGACAGGTCTGGGATGGGCCTAGTAACAAATGCCTCTCTAATCCCAGAAGTTTGTTATCACTGATAGTGAGTCACACCCCATAAGGAAAAGGGATGGTTGACAATTTGTCAGGGCCATCCTCTCGTTAGTCCCCAAGTGAAGGTAATTTGTTATTGGAATGGGTTCAAGATTAAAAGTCATGGGTTCAAAACAACTTTCTTAATTGCTTGCTGAACAAAAATGATATTTTACACTCTTATTGTTATAAGAGGAGCATCATTACAACTTTACTCAATAATATGGAAACAAGTTAGGCCATGATACAACCACTTATTATTTGCCCTTGAAGCTGGTGGGTAATGGTTTGAGCACTATACTCTAGGACCAACCGAACACTTTCATTAAAGAGTTATCAATAGTACCACCACTGCTGCTGAAGTAGATTAATACATGATATATCCACCCATGTTACAAGTACATTGACTGGTCCAGCAACTGAAGTGACTTGATATGAAGAGTAATGTATTTAGTGTTAATAACAGTGATTCTAAACTTAATTTTTATTTGAGTATATTTCAATAGGCAGCAAAGAGAAGAAAATAATGCGGAACAATTTTCCCATATAATTACCGGAATTGAGCGACTGATAAAATTTATATCTTTGGAACCACAATGGAATTGTTAGCAAGAAGGCATCAAAGGTTTCTTTTAACCATAATGTGATACTGGCCAAAGAAACATCAACATATTTCATTTGCCTAGAGTAAGTATATTACATTGTAGTTTTTATCAAATGCCATTCTGAAAAGTTAGTTGGTTTCTTTTCAGCCTCAAATTTAAAAAGTGTATGAAGGCAAGAATAACAGTATCACAATCTTATTGAATAAACATACACACAAAAATGAAATGGAAAGCATTAAAGTCGCATAAATTAAAGCTCACACAATTATAAGCAAATCCTAAAATTTGATACTTAGAAATGCTAATCTCAAGAACACTAGCTTTGTATAAAGAGGAATGTAAAAATACTTTGAAACAACTCCTGCTCTGGCAACTTGTTCCTCAAGAAACTTCCCATGATCATCATCCCCTACAGCACCAAATACAACAGTATAGCCAGGTTCTCCAATAATCCACTGAAATAATCTTGCTGTATTCTGAGCTGAACCACCAGGCCATTGAGCACCTTTCTTGATTCTACAAAATAAAAATATGAAGTTTTCAAAAATTGACATTTTTACAGAGGAAAAAGAAAAAAATTCTCACACAGCATCTGTATCTTGACAGAGACAATCAAATTCTTCAGCTCCAAATTCTACTTGTCCGTCTACCTTCAATTTAAATTTTTGTATAACTGTTGCACTTGGTGGATCCGCATGAATATCTACTAGCGGATTCCCGAATGCAACAATTACCGGCCGGGTGAAGTTCATCTGAATGAATTTCTCCATCATTCCTAGTCACGTAACTTTTCCACGTATAGAGGTTATTTGAGGGTCATACAAAATTCTGTAAATATATAACACATCATAACAATCGCTACTAACAGTAACACATTAGAGTCCAGTTATTACTCAATCGAGATAGAGCANTCGCTACTAACAGTAACACATTAGAGTCCAGTTATTACTCAATCGAGATAGAGCAACCTCTGAGATAGAACATCTCACTGTCCGTGTGCCACTGGCGTTACCATGACTACGATTACTGTTGGGTATGATACTATTCGTGGGCACTGATCCAATTCACATTTAAAATTGAATAGGTTTATTCGGCCTTGTGATTTGGCTCCTATTAAAATCAGTCTCCACAAACGAGAAACGTACGACAAATATTGACGCTGATCGTCCTCACCACACGTAAAACGCACAAAACGTTAGTTGTCATAGCAACCGTGATGTCATTATCTTCGCCCGCGAATTACGAAATGTTGCGTGGAATCGACAGTTCTTTATCGTTGGGAATTATTTTTCGGCTCGACTGGATAAAGAAAGTAGTTCGAATTTAATTTAAATACTCACGTCATTTCACGAAATAGTGATCAGACACTCATTTTCTCGTAGCGTTCTGCAAGAGGAAAGAAAGGGTAAAATCATGTTTTAGGCAGTTTTAGACTGTACGTATTGGGTAGAGACCCCTAAAACTCCCGGTATTGCGGGATTTTATTAAATGAATGTTTTAATTGTTTGGTAGCTACCCGTTAAATACTTCTCGATATATTTCGATGAAAAAATAAAGTAGAGGAGACTATACTGAACATCACAAAATTGTTAGATTCTGTTCTTGGAATTTAATGAGCTAAAATTTCAGTTCAATATTCAATTTTGGTCAACTTTGCTAATGCATCGTCGCCTATCAATTGTAGGTGGCACTGATTGCATGCATAGTGACTGAAAAGGTTAGGTACCTAATATGAAGTTTGAAAAATTGGAAAATATTCTGATTAATTTAGAGGACAGAACTACATTTTCCCAATAGCAAAAAAAATTCCTAACATTTGACAAAATACCATTTCTTTTATCTCAGTTCCAAGTTTATTGAGCTAATAAATCAACATGTAATACCAGTATCACATAATAATGGAAATGAATGTGAAATTTATTATTTTCAATAAAATTATTGGATTGTTGGTATGCTTATAATAAATTTATTGTCAAAAAACAGTACAAATTGCGTATGACCACGTGGAGGAAAAAAACAACTAATTTACTCTCCGGAAGCAAGCAAGGGACCATCCCATCAATTCCGATCAAGGGCCCTAAGGCAGAGGCGGATTCAAAAATTTCAGCAAAAGTTCCTAGATAAGATAAAAAGTTAGCTGCGAGTTATAATACTAATAGAATGTCAATATGTTTGTAATTTTAAGCAAAAAATTACATGTACAAGTTATTATCGAACTATAGATTATTCTGAGTATAGTGTTTAAAAATCATAAGAATTGAAATAACACTAAATTCACGATTTATTGTTACAATAAACATGCCCCTAGACAAAGCCTAGAGAACCTGTATGATAAATCCGCCTCTACCAGAAGGAAAAACAGAGAAAAACCCAGGCCAGGATGGGAAATTATATTTAGTGTAGAGAACATCTTGAAAATGAAAATCCCAAACTCTTAAAAATTCTTGTTTATCATTCAATTCCATCTGTGATGAAGCAGTTTTACTTGGAATAGATCATAAAATTGTTCACCATATCTCTTTTTAATTTCATTCTACAAAGTTTTCATTCTCTAGAGGCATAAGTAAAGAAGTGCAATTGTTAATGAGAGAATGGTGTACCAATATTTGCTGTTATTCATGGGAGTTGATATCTTATATCATGCATGAGAGATATACATCAGTGACTAAATAATGATGTCAGAAGATGATAGGCTTGGGATCAATAATGTTGGACTACATGTACATGGTTGTTAGTTGGCCACTCATACCTTTCTCCCACCCCACATGGAAATTTTGCATTTATACTCTACTTTACAAACCTTTGTGCATATTTTAATGTAACTTTCAATACATAACTCAGTATTTTAATTGTTGACTGAGCACATCTGCCTAACATTATCTTAATCAACTTGATATGAACAGAAGAACATACCAATTAACCATGTCACTTATTCAACTGTATATGAGTTATGTATAAACTTATCTCCTGAGCTCATTATTGTTTAATGGCTAGAACTTTAGATTATTAAAACACTGGGAAAAATATTTTTATTGACACTTGTTCTCTAACTACAAGGAAATGCAAAAGAAACAATAAATAGGAAGCCTATCATATGAATATCATGAAGGTCAAGATGGTTTCAGTAGGCTACTTCACTGTAAAATTTCACATGCTTTTTGCCTATTTATTCAAGAATAGAATTGAAAAAGAAACATTCACATTTTAAATACAAACTAGTTTTTTTTTCTTATGAAAACAAAATATTTGTGAATATCATTATTCAAAACAAATTCACAAAGGGAAAAATGAAAATACAGTAAAACCTCCCCCTTACAAACTCCCGCTAAAGCTAAACGAAATGATGTCATTGGTCCCGCCAAACTCCTATTATATAACATTATAAATACCTCTTTCCAACGAACTCCCACTCTGCGAAATCTCCTGATAAGCGTAATAAAATTTCGGTCCCGACCTATAAAATTTACCTCTTAACGAAATGCCCCGGGAAAAGTCTCTACGTATTAGTTTACGTGCAGGCGGACATTATCTTTTAATTACAGAAGTCCAATCAGAGAGATCGTATGAAAGAGCCAATCAGGAGCGTCCTGTGTGAGAAACATCCAACTGTTCCCTCCACGTGGTTCTCTCACTCGATTATTTGGCGTCTCCGCTAAACGAACCTCCGTTGAGCGAACGGCAAAAATTTCTGTCCCATGAGTTTCGTTATTGGGAGGTTCTACTGTATATATATTCTATATACATGGTTTACAATGAAAAAATCATACTTCATATTTTCATATCAAATATAGCACCCCATTCGTGTTAGATGATCTTAACAAATTATGAAGTCATAGACAATGCTAACATAGAGAAAAAAAAGTTTCATTTGTTGTTTCCTTATTATTAACCATACATTTTGTAATGAAGTTAAAATAAACATTTAACAATCTATGCAAATGAAAATAATATTTCTACAAGGAACATAATGTATAAAACAAGGTTTATTGCGCAATACATGTTAAAAAATATGATGCCATAAATTTTGGAAACTGAAAAACTGTAATTTTACGCAGCACACATTATATACAAGTTTCCTTTTATTTAAAAAAGATCCTAAACAAATACTATTTTCTTCTCTACAAGAAACATTTCATCAAAATTTTACTAATAATGGAGTCAAAATATTTTTCTGAATCTTTAGTGTAATAATAATAATAAATTTAGTATTTTCATAGATTAATCCTGGTTAATGAAGAATGTTTTTTTTTAGTTCTTATGTCTTCGGAAAAGAAGAGCAAATTTAGCAGCAAGAGGATAATGATCTGACGGAGAAGAAAGGTTAGGAATAGGACCAACAATAGTAGCCTCTTGTTCACTGAATAATTTGTAACGGGCAACAAGTTTCAAATTTCCTTCGGGACTCCCAGTTACATCCGAGCGACCATCATCACTACAACAAATGAACATAATTAATTTTACGAAGTTGCTTACAAAACCAATGGAAGATATTCCAACAAACCTGTAGAAAATATAATCCACCAAAACCCAACCATTCTGAAATGTTGAAACCTGAGGTTTGTTGTAGGGCACTGTATCATGTTGGTATACAGAACACAACTGCAGAGTATGAGAAAGTTGACCAGAACTGAAGCTAAGAAACATAAATTAGTGTTAGAACACTGCAAGGTTTGTTAATGTCCAAGATATTAGATGAATTATACAACAAATCCAGGCAATCTTTCTTGAATAGAGAAAAAAATAAATCTGGAAATCTAAAATAATAATGAATGAAAATTCTTACTCTTTATGAGAATTTTTCAAAAAATCCTGAGCATCTGGCTTTCCATCTGTCATGGAACACTTAGACATCTTTCTAAAGTCACTATTATAAATCTAAAAATGAACCAATGTTAAATAGTAATATTTATTTTGAAGCAAATGCCAAAAAGTTGATAAGATTACCTTCAATAATGATTCTTCTGCTCTGTGGTCAGTTTGCAAACTTTCTGTTGAATGTTTCAGACGATTTTTAATAATATTTATATGCTGACATGTATCTGTGATTCCTAAATATGGAGGGATAAGTTCCTTGCCCAAAATGCGGCTATAGCCAAAGAAATCAGAAGTAAGAGTTTTACTTGAAAGACCTTCAAATTGAAAGGAACCTCCACTCAACAATTGGAATCCTCCAGTACATGGTTCCATGTTCATATCACCTGTAATTATAACAGGCCAATATTTAGGTGACTTTGTCCTGAAAAATTAAGGAAAATGCAATTCACTAACAGGATTAAAATCTAGCACAATGCCCTACTAATGTCATGTATTATTAATAGTAAAAGTAGTTTTTAACAAACGAGGGAATGGCATGACCTTGTCATCACAGATTCAAACTATTTTCAGCATAAATAAATTTTGTGACCTACAAGGAGAAGACCCACCTCTCATTACTTTTACAGAAATTGAATTCGAAACTTTAATGGTAATTCATAATCTTAACAGTTTAGGGAATTTGTCGAGTTGCCATGGCGCAGTGGCAAATCGAGGTCTTTGGATATTGTCTGCCTGCTGGCACTTTACATATTATTCTTCTTACTATCACTACTATCATTATTCTTTTTGGAATCAATACAAATAAAATACATATATCATAATGAGCAATAATTAATATATATGGTATACTAAGAAGAAAAATTCAAAATATTACTTCTTGAATACTAGCAGCATTTATTCAAAAGGTGTCTCGATACATGAACTAGGATGATAAGAGTCATATAAGCATGAAAAACAGTAATAGTGTCTATCTAGCGCAGGTGATAAAACTAGCATTTTTACAATCACATTATAATTACTGCAGGCAGACTTGAACCAGCTACCTTACTATTTTGAAGTTAAGAGACTTGCCGCTGCCCTGTGGTGACTCAATTCCTTAGCTAACATGTTAAAAATATGAATGACCTTCAACATTTTGAATTCAATTTTCTCTAAAAGTTTTAGAAGATGGGTATTCTCCTTTTGGCTATTAACCTAGTAGGTAAAGAACTTTGTGTTAGCTGAAAATGGTTCGAATCGGTGATGGCAAAGTCACACCCTCCCCTTATGCATCAAAAACGTTTGGCTGTTCTGCAGAAGGAGAATGAATTTATACAAAAAAGAAAACAACAGTGGGAAATAAAGTAACTAGATCTAGATTTAATAAGTAAACATGCACACAGTTGTACAATTGTGCTTGTCTCTATTTGTAAAGAGAATAGAGTATTTCTTGTACCATTCAGATGTGTTACCACAAAAAAGAATCATCTATCTAATAAAAGTAAATTATTTGGTATGTCTGTGGCACGGGAATCGGCAAAAGAAAAATACATAAAATTATTTGAAATATCAAAGGACTCTTTTTAAATGCACGGCATGGTTAATATTAATGAATTATAAGAGCAGAAAAACAATTAAAATAGGTTGATAATCAGTAGATATGAATCTTCTCTCACATGACTATGAAGCTTATGTGTGTGTCCACCAGAGTTCAATTGCATTACGTCAGGCATACAATCAACTGAAGTATAATCTGCACGACCAAATCATAAAAGCAAAATTATATAAAGACTGTGAAGAATATTGTTTTCAAGTACATACCTTAGAAGTGAAATGAAATCCAAAGAATTCAGAGGTCTTAACTATGTGCTTTGTTTATTAATCATTCTGTGTAAAGAGTATTTAAAAATAATAATTTGTATTTAAAAATTTTTTAAAACAATTTGTAATTACATACATTACAACTGTGTCTCTTTGTATGGTTTCTTCTATGTATTTAATTTAATAACACAAAAGTAGAGAAATATAGATACCAACAAATGTATTTAGAATATTGTGTAATATTCCTCTGTAATGTCAGGCAAAATGAGCTAAACAAATCCAAACCTGTTGACAGGTGACATTGATAAAGGGTAAACTTTATCAATGCACAGTACCAATTTCTCTTTGAATGTTTATATAATTTGTTCCAATCAATGCCCAGTAATGATTGTTTAAGTTTCTTTTCAAATCCTGAACAACATTTTGTAATTCTGTTAGTTTTCTATAAAACACATGGGCTCTAATGACCTCGATGTTGACGAGCCCTAAAGCCCCAAACAAACAAAAAAATCTATAAAATTCTAAAAAAAATCTATACAACTTAGTTTCAAATATGTACATGCTTATGGAATGTTAATGTGTTTAACATGTGAATGAATACTAATAGAAATGAATATAATGGATTCTCTATAAAAATCAAGAAAAGTACTTGATAAATATGTAAAAAGCATGATAATAATTATATATATATATTTATAAATAAATAAATATTATCACGCTTTTACGACCTCATTGGACCACTTCAGTCAATCATTTTCTGATAATCTTCTTCGATAAGTTTTCTTTTCGAATTGCCCAGTAGTTTTTCATTCGTTCTGATCTTTTCTGTCGTTCCTCATCTGTAAATACCCTTTTCATTGTCTGTCATTTGTCTATTTTTGGTTGAATTCTTATTTTCATGTTCAGTTTTTTTTTAATTTTCTGTTTTATTTTGTAAATTATCCAGAGAACTAGATTAGAGAACTTGAAATAATGTGTGTGTTTGTTGTACTAATGGACAAGTAAAGTTCTTTTTACAATACAACAAATAATAGCTATTCAGTAGCTCACTGAATTGAAACTTCACTACCAGAATTAAAAAAATTGTTTTCAAGATAGGTGTAACACACAAAAATAAAAATAATTCCACAAGCTTGAATGACAATACCTCTCATCCATCTTCTTGAAAGCAAATCTTTCTACTTCGGCCAGTAGAATCTGAAGCTGAGCCAATTTAACATCATGTCTTCGAGGGTTATATAGTAGATGAGTAGTGGCTATTATAATATGTTCACTTGGTTTAGCTTTAGGAGCTAACTTTACAATGAGACCAACATTATCTCTATTCAGGATAGGTACTCCAGGTTGATAATATTCCACAGTTGTGTGATCAACTAAATTAAAAACTGACTTTTTATAATAAATGGCTACACCGTCCTTCTTATCACCTGTACGTTGCTTGAATAAACCAGAGTAACCTGAAGGATCAACAAGAGTAACAAGAGTAAAGATCTTACTAAATTAATAAGAAATATTCCACAATAAAGCCACTAAAAATTAAATACCTATTTTTTCCAGTTCTTGATAAAAGGATTTCAAATGACTCTGCTGAACTTCTTGGAGGCACAGTACCTAATTGGAAGTAAGGATAAAAATATGTCCCAATGCTCTTGACAATAATTACAAAATAAAAATTAAATACTGAATAAATTAAATTATATAAAGGGATTTCATGTGAAAAGTTGAGGTAATATATAACACAGTGATAGATGAATATCATTTTTGTGATGTCAGTTCATTAAAAAATCATACGTTGTTACTGGACAAATATATATTATTAGCCATGCTTTCAGCTTCAAATAAAAGCCCCAAAATAGTGATTGTGTTGATAGAGCATTGACTAAGAAAAATTGTTAATAAATTACATAAAAAATGTTGTAAGTTGTTAAATTACAGTAATTGAAGAAATGTTGGATTTATGTCAAATACAACAATCTTTAGATTATTTAAATAATGTAATGTGGAAGAGTTGGAAGAAAAGGTAGCAAGGATTAGAGCCTGAATTCAAAATCTGCTAAATGTTCCCTACATCATCTAAGCAGGACTAGTGGAATGTAACACCATTGCAGTCTTATCCATTGAGTGATTTATTCAAACCCTTTGATAGGTAATTATCACTCCTATTTTGGAGTACCTGAGTAATTCCTGTTGAATACTCCATGATCTTGGATTGTTCATTAGCTTTCAGTGAATTCAATGAGTCATTCATTCCAAACAAGATGGCAATATGCTTTAAAGTGTAGACAAATATCAACTAAAATCTTGTGTTACAAGCCAATTTTTATTGAATACACAAAAATAATATTTATTTTAAGTTTGTTAAACAGATTTAAAGTTTGTTACTATGCACTGATGTGCTACATCTTTTCATAGATCTGCTCAGCGATAGCTAGGGTTACATATCATTCATCTTGTGGGTACTAAGTTTACAATGATTGTATTTACAACATCCGTATGTTGCAACTTTTGAAGCAACTTGCCTCTATTAAAATCCCAGTCTATTACCGGATCTTTTTATTATAGACCCCTGACTTCTAATAGCTGTGGAGAGCACAAAGAAATCGTAGAAAAATAACAGTTAACACCATTGAATTTGTTATTTTGTTTTGCATATACATGAGTGAAAAATTTCGTTTTTTTGAGTGAATATTTTTTTCTAACCTGAAATGTTTGAAAAAAAATATTTTTTTTTACGGTTGTTTCCAATACATCGATTTAACTATTTTTTTTAAGAAAAGAAACTAATATTGCAAAAAAAAAAATCTTATTCAGGGAATGATCACATTTATGATTTGTGACAACATTTATAAATTTCAAGCTTCTACTAGCAAAATATGAGTCATTACTCATTTTCAAAAACACTGTTAGAACCACATTTTTAAGGAATAAAATTTTTTGTTGTTGCGCTCAGGAGAATGTGGAGATTATGTTATGATTGAATTAAAACGTTTAAAATTATTTTCTTAGCCTCCTGAAAGTGATAAATAAAACCATGTTCTGAAATATCGGCCAGCAGTAGGTGTGTAGTTGCCAACGCCGTATTCAGTCAGCAGACTGGACTTCACAACAGACGAAGATATATTGTCAGTGGAGTGATACGCGCTGCAACATTGCCTATGACCGTAAAGCATCACTGGTCATTAATTAAAAACATGGTTTTATTTATCACTTGCTGGAAGATGAGAAAATAGTTTTAAACATTTTAATTCAATTATAACATAATCACAGCATTCTTCTCAGTGTAACAGTATAAATTTTATTCCTTAATAATGTCTGGTCACTTTTAGAAGTATTTTTGAAAAAGAGTAAAAACCTATTATATTTTGCAAATAGAAGTTTGCAATTCATAAATGTCACAAACACAACAGTGATCATTCGCTGAATAAGAATTATTTTTCGCACACTTACTTTCTTTTAAAAAAAATAATAAAGTCGACGTGTCGACAAAAAACCGTAAAAATAACACGTTTCAAACATTTCAGGTTAAAAAAAATTAATATTCACTTGTAAAACAAAATTTTCCACTCGTGTATTTGCAGAACAAAACGACAAATCCAATGGTGTTAATTGTTTTTTTTTTTTTACGATTTTTGTTGTGCTCTCCACAGCTATTGGAAGTCACGGGTCTCTAATAAAAATTACCATAATATCTATCTTTCCAATATGCAACCACTCAGAGCAAGTACGTACAAGTACGGCGGGTTGCGTGAATTGCGTCATTACATTTATGCTGAGTTTACGGGCCGTTTACAAATCCTGCTGGATTATGCATTCTTGTATTGTTGTATTTGTAAATGAGAAATGTAGCGTGCTATTGAAGCTTATCTACATGGAGCGATAGGAGTTAGGAAATGGGTGGTAGGTCATTGTTAGTAGGTGGGCCGCTTAGCTGGGTTTACCAACAACTTGACCCACATGGAGGGGTTAGTTATTGATACTAGGAGGAGCAAAATAGAGGAAGGAAGGTTGGCTTTTCAGTAGTCAGCTATATGAACTGGGACATTAATGTGAAAAGCTACAAATTTTCTGGCCCCATCGGGAATCGAACCCGGGATGACTTGGTGAGAAGCGACAACACTACCATTCGACGCGCTGTGCCGGGCAAGATACTTGCCTGACAGAAAAAGCAAAGAAGTTATTTGTCAGAAATGTTTGCTGCTTCTATTTTTGTTATGAAACATTTTATTCGAAAAATGCATTGTTATCGCGTTAAAAGTAAATAACCAGAAGTTTAAAAAAATGTAACACTTTCTAAAAGATACACTACTTACTTGACCAAAAACAACAACAAAACCATTGCATATGCTTTCTCGTATACGTTTCTTCATCTGCAGCATAGTGACAAAAATATCGCTAAATTGTTAAATGTAATTTCGTTGTACACAGAAATTGATGTATTTTCGTGTCTGCAGTGCGTTTGCTGTCGTATGTATTTTATCATTTTTATATCTTTTATTTCAGTTTACGAAAAGTGTACGTCTGCTTGGTCCATTTACACTACTAAATATTATTCAAGCTTCTTGAAACAGTAAACTAATGTGTAAGTGTAACAGACGAACTATTTTACTGCGTCTGTACCAAACTTTCAAGGGAAATATCGCTAATGCGGATGCAATGCATACTTATTGTACTTTTCGCAAAGAAAATTTAAGTAAAATAGTTGGAGCCGTTCTTGAGAAACATTCAAAAGAGTACTTTGACCTTCATGTGAAGTACCCTTTGCTTTGAAGTAAAAAAAAAGTAGAGCACGTGCATCGACAAGTATTCTACTGTAAATACGAATTAAATTGATTCACCCATTTACTCAGAATCGCTGCTTACAGACGGACGGACGTTATGCCAAAAACAACTTTTTTTGAATTAGGGATATTTCTCGCTTTCGAATTTTTTCACGATTACAAAACTTTCTATATACTACGTATATGAGAAAGTAAAAAAACGGAGGAATTGATTACTGAAATTTTGTGTAGTTTCTTGCTGTAATTGGTATTTTGCTTTGAAACAAATGTCTATCCTGCAATAAGCAAAAACAAAAAAAAGAAAGAAACTGAAAAGAGGCTGGAGTATAAATTCAACACACTCATGCTGGCTAGTAATTCATCTGAGAAAAAAACAAAGGATTGTATATTGTAGGAAATTTTGTCAAGTTCATTTTTTTTCTTCATATTTCCTGAACTTTCTTGAGGGGACAAAGTTGAAATTTGTAATCAGTGCTTTCAAAACATGAAGGTGTAAAATATCACTACTTCTCCAAAACTTTCCGTGTAGAAACACCTAATGACTGGACTTACTTCTAATAGCTGTGGGGAGCACAACAAAAATCATAGAAAAAAACATTCAACTCCATTGTATTTGTAATTTTTCTGTCATCAATTCAATGATTATGGCATTTTCCTGAGTATAACACTACAAATTTTATTCCTTAATAATGTATCTGGTCATTTTTAGTAATGTTTTTGAAAAAACTTACTCATTATATTTCACAAGTAGACGCTTGTCAATGTTAAATGTTGTTACAAACACAACAGTAATTGTTCACTTAATAAAAAATATTTTTGGCACTCTTACTGTATTTTATCAAAAATAATAAAGTTGACATTGGTTAAAACCATCAAAACAACACAATTTTTCAAACATTTCAGATTCTGAAAATTTATTATTCGTTCATAAAACCAATTATTCCACTTGTATACATGCAGAAATAAAGGACAAACCAATGGTGTTATTATTATTTTTCTACAGTTTTTGTTGTACTCTCCAAAGTTTTCACAAGTCAGGACTCTACAATAAGAAATCCGATAGTATCGGGGGAGCTGTAACACGGGCTGGCAATGTTTTGGTCAGGCTCAGAGCAGCCGGTCCTCGCGGCAGATCGAAAGATCCATCCATACATGCAGCGGATAAAAGAAGTTGGAAGATGGAGGGCTGGGTAGTTGGTTAACTTAAACATTATATAGCAACATAATTTTAAATGAATATTTAATTCTAGTTTACATTTTCTGTATACTTAAACCACTTCTCTCATAAGTGTAATTTAATGACTTCCAATCATAAAATGTAAAACTATTTCTTTATTTTACACAACTAATGCAGATTAATGTGAACCCCATGTGCACTCTTCAGGGTCTTCTGAAGTTTGACTTTTTAATATAGATTAATAAGTGCAAATCTGTTATTTTAAAAATTATTTCTAATTGTAGTATTTGTAAATGGGAAATGTTGCATACTATTGAAGCTTATCTAAAAGGAGCAATAGGAGATAGGAGTTGGGTGGTAGGCTATTGTTACTAGATGGGCTGGTTAGCTGGGATTACCAACAAATTAACCCATGTGGAGGGGTTAGTAGGAGTAGTTACTAATAATAAGTTATTGATACTAGGAGGTGGATAGAGGAAGGAGGGTTCGCTTTTAGGTAGTCACAGCTATGAGACTGGGACATTCATATGAAAAGCTACAAATTTTTTCTGACCCCATCGGGAATTGGACCCCGAGATGACTTTGTGACGAGCAAGAATACTAACACTTGAGCCACCAAAGAGGTTAAATCAGTTATTTGAAGTTTATATAACATGGAAATTAAAATTGTAAGGGAGATAGTAGAGGTGCATCCATGTGGCTCGTACTCTCCATGTAATTATTTTAACAATGAAAAATTAAAAACAAAAATCATTGGCCCCATTCCTCAAAAGTAAATTTTTTTACCACAACAAATTGATCTGCAGTCCTGATACACAGGCAACTGTCCCAAAACATTTTGTCTTGGTACCATTAATATGATTTTTTTGTGGGTGTTTGTTCTTACTTGAAGGGGAAATGGAAAAATAGGATTTCTCGCTTATTAATTAGTATATCTATAAAAAAAGGGATAATCATTATAAACTAATATACATAAAAACATAAATATACACTAACGTCTGAATTGAACTGAATGAACTCTTGCATCAAGAGCCTACTGCGGTAGTCCCAATTCAATGCAGTTCCATTATGGTATGTATACAAATCCATGTGTTCTTCCATTATTTCCTGACAAAGAACATTATAGGACAAAACATCAAACATAAGATATTCTCCACTACTAACAGATGCACCTGGAAAATTACACAAAAAAATTAATTATCTTCTCTACAAGACCAAGAAAATAAATATAAATATTTGTACAATAAGAATGTTAATACCTTCACTGCTCTCAGACATTTTTTCCCAAACTCTTTTAAGTTTTCGACAAGATTTTTTGCTACTACCTTGAGCGCAGACTACTGCAGGAGAAACATAAATACACAAAATGTTAATTAAAGTGCTTGAAACTTATAAAAAATTATTAAGTGGTAAAACAGGGCAAATTTGAAGCAAAGAATGTATCACAAATTTTCATTTGTTACCTTATTATTATTTATGAAAGTGTATCTAAATGCTTTCAAATGGAATTCTTATACAATTCCATGAAGGAAAAAATGTGACTTCACAGAAACTCAAGGAGTTAAAATTTGTGTGTTACAACCAATGGAAGAACATTTATACACTTTTGCACTTCTAAAAGTTCAGAATTTGTTTATTTGAAGTAGATAATTAATGAACAGGAAGAAAGTACAATTTTTTTCAAAATAAATCAGAACAATTTCTTGTTAAAGAAGGAATTCCTTATCAATTTACCTCCCTCATGCATTATTCCATTGAATTTGAAGTTCAGTAAGCTAGTTCTCTCTAACAGTTCATTAACTTGAGTAAACTCAGTACTGATATGGTATATCGTACCTATAAAATTCTTTATATAAAAAAAAATATCATTTAAATTTTTAATCTGTTTAAAAATATTCAAATAAATTTTGTTTTCAAAGTAATACTACAATTTTGACACATTTAACTCTCTTTCACCATTAAGCCCTGCTATGACTTGTTGTAAAGCAATTAAAATCACTACAAATTTGGTTCTCCAAGGATACCACTTCAATTGCAAGGTTTGTAACAAAAGAACATGGAGTAGTAACAAAACAATATTAAATAACATACCAGATAAGGATAAATTTATGAAATCATAAATATGTCCTTATCTGGTATGTTATAAATAGATCTCAAGAGTTCCAGCCACGACAAAGTGACATTTTATACAACATAAATGTAATACAAAATGATTCAATTAAACATTACTCTTTGATCTTAGACATAAAAAATATTTTGGGTATGTAAAATAGATCACTAGACAATGAAAACTGCAATATTTTTCTGAAGAATAAACATTAACATGAATGAGTATGGCTGTAAACAAACTACTGATATAAGTATCACATGTTAATCAAATTTCCTGATCAAAAGTGCAATATGTTTCTACAAATTTTCTAGTTGGTCTTTCTGTTTAGTTAGTAAAAATCATTTTAAAAACTATTAGGTAGCTGAATGTTAATTAAAATTAGTTTTTGGTCACCCACTGTAAATGGTTCCATTTTTAGCAGTAGTCTCCAATCAAACAGAGTAGAAAAATTAAGAAATAATTATATTAACCCTTAAAATTACTAGCTTCAAGGAGTCTAAGTAAAAAAAAAACATTCTATCCTTTTAGGACATTTTAGGTACTATTAAATATTTTCAGTGGACCTGATTTTTCTCAAGTCATTAACATCTACAATTATTTTCCATATTTCATAATGAAAACTGACTTAAGTCTTTTGCTTTATGAAATGAAGTAGTTATAACTAATTCATTTGCTCTCAGAACAAGAGAATTCAAATCTTCAAACAAACCTTGAACTTCCTAACAAATTTTCCTTTACATGTTAATGAAATTTTTAAGTCACTGAGCATTTATACAAGAAATCCTTGTAAGACCATTTAGAATGTTTAAGATAGAATCATGATATTTTAAAATAGATAAAGAGTCTAAGGTGCGAATTGTAATTAAAATATGGGATTCTCAGCAGATATATCTCACCGACACAAGGGAAGTCACATTGAAAAGATGTTCTTCAATCAATGTTACATCCAACACGTCAAAAAAATTGCAAATGAACATTAATGGAAAAAAATTTCCAGGTCATTCACCAGTCAAAGTCTTCAAATCTTATAAGTATTACGGGGACCAATTAAAATATTTTAACAGTTTCCTTCACATATACTAAAGTATCAAAAATAATGTAAATATATTTTGTTGAACAATAGTGTAAAATACAAACACAGTCAAAAATCACTCACAGATTTAAACAAATAAAAATAAAATATGTTGAGGAGTCTCTCTGATCAATGTAATCAAAATATGAAAAATTCACAAATAACATATTGGCTAAGTTCATTTTTACAGACAAATCTTGAGAAATTATTGTGATATAATCAAATTTAAATCCCAATCATTATTATCAAATTTGTTATCAACAAGAAGTCAAGATGCTAATGACCATGAGGAAGAAATAGGTTTCTTCACTCTCCATAAGAGATACTATACTTCCATCATAATAGTCTCCACGAGTACCAATGCAAACTCAGATTATGTATCCTATTCAAATTAAAAGGTCAGAAATAATGTTGACATCTGAATGAAGCCTCCAACCTTCAGTCCCTCAAATTGGAAAATTATATTACAATATCATTCCTTAGATGTTGCTTGGATAAATGCTCAGCACAAAACTGATACTATAATACATCATTAAATCTCACCACTTTGGTTTCCTGAATTATCTTGATCTGTTCTCATTAATAAAGATTTCTCATATGTATGAGAAGTCGATCCAACCCCAACATCTAAATTCTGAGATTCAACTTGTATTAGTCTGTTTTCTACTGATATAGAAGAGTCCTCTTTCACTTCATAGTTTTGTTTTTGCTTTTCAGTAATGTTTGGTTCTCCTTCTTCTAACATACATTCCAAATTCTGTATCCCCACAGACAGAGACTTTTCATCAGGTTTCTTTTTCCCTCTCACTAATTGAGAAAGAGATTTTGCCGTGGCATTTTTCAAGCCATCCCGTGAATCGTATACAATTAATACATCAGAATCATTATCACTGGATAAATCAAGAAGAACTAACTCCACTTGTTTGGTCACAGATAACTTAGCCTTGGAAGAACGGTGTTTAGAATGCTTTCTTTTATGTCCATGTTTGTGATGTTTCTTCTTTTTCTTCTTCTTAACACAGTGTTCACTATTTTTAGAATTAGCTTCTCTAGTTTCTTTTTTTTTATTATTTGAGCTATGATCTAACTTTACCCGAGGCATTTCTAACTTTTCAAGTTGACAGGAATCAATGGAAAAGCTTGGAAGATAATTAGGAGTCCAATGACAATTAGAGCCAATTAACTGGTTTGTAATTTTATCTGGATAATTTTCTGCACTGAGCAAGTTTTTAACACTCCATTTTATTTTAGGTACTAACCTAAAGCGTGTTTGTCTCAGGACACTGTTAAGAATTGTATGTAGTGTATATGTTCTCATTATTAATATTATTCAACATATACGGCATGATATAACAAAATTAAACTATTTTGGAAATTATAAATGCCATGGGTTCTGAAAAAAAAGAAGAGTTTTGAAGAATATTAAGTATATCTTTTACTTCTGAAATCAGAGAGAAGGAATGAGAAAAAAAGAACAAGTAATAAAATAAAACATAGTCATTAATTTTTCCTGCTTAGCCTACATTATTATTTCTTCAGTTGTAAACATGTGGATGGTAAATGCTCTATAAGCAGCAGATTAACAGATGCTGGCTAAGGTAGCAAAAGTAGATTAAGATTGAAAATATTAGAGCCAATACAACTATCCCTTATTGTATTATTTTTATTATGAAATCAGTAAACATTGGCTTCTCTTCGATTTGAAAAAGAAATGTATAGAATAAAATATCCTCAGAATATGATTTAAGAGCAGATGCTGAATATCTATAAAATGTATTATTAAATTTGTTGTGAAAGAAGCAAAGACAGGGTAATTTTTCATAATATTCCATAACCAATGAAAATTTTAAAAAATATCAATATTATATGTTATATCACAATGTATAAAAATTAAATACACCAGTTCAGTCATAAAAAGTTTCAATGTGAATAGCTTGTCACACATTTCAGGATTACATTTTACATGTACTTTCTTCCACCAAATCCATTAGTAATTGCTTCTGTAACACCAATGTATTGGCAGCAAGGACAAGCATCTATAAAAGCTGAATTGAATGACTCCAATAAGTAGGGAAATAGCAGCACAAAATGGGATTTTAGCTATGTAGAACAGGGGAGCAAGAATATGAAGAAGTAACCTGGAAGTCTTATAATGCACCGAATTAAAATTTCAAATTGGGCATTATCATGCATAGTTAAAAAATTGAAGACGAGTCAAACTGTTCAATTGAAATTTAATAATTTTTCAACCTCCAAAAAAGGAGAGAAAGGTTTTTCAAGTTATTCAGCCTACACTTGTCTTAAGATTAGTTCACAATATGTTTTCAAGCAGGAAAAGAAAAATATTTTAGGGATATTTAATACAACCCAATTACAATATATACAAATAAATGATTTAAAAAATACAAACACACACACAAAAAAAAAAGAATTATTGGGCCAATTCTCACAATTAGTTTTTGTCAAAAATATTATTTCTCATTCACCTTCATGGACAATTTGTTATCATCACTTCTCCCTGTTCAAACTATGTAAGTGCTAGGAAATTTCCATGTGTGCAGAGATTACTGTAATCTATCTGATGCTGAAGTTTTTTCAGCTTTATTTATATTAATGGTCAATTGGAAAAACATTTCTTAAGAGTTCTGTGGAAATGTATTGTTAGTTAGAAATCACTCAGATGCAAAATGCACATGATGCAAAAGCTTGATGTGCATTATACATTGATATCAAGTCTGCCAATAAAGCTACAAATATTTATACTCAAATACTTCACTGACTGAATAAATGAAATAAGCACAAGTAATTTAAATTGGGCCAATATACTGAATATAACTTTTTGACAATATTAACAATATTTTCATAAAATATATAATATTGAATTCCCGAGTGGGTTTCCTGGTGACAGATAGGGGAATGCTCCACAGACATGTAGGGTAGGTGGGAAATAAAATACCACCCGCAGGCCAAAACAGGATAAAACCCAGAAGCGTCTGTACCCATAATGAGTGGCTCTCTGGTCAGCGTCTGATCCCCAGGTACTTTCGGCTCCAGGAACTAACAATCCCTGGTTCTAGGCTCCCAGTGGAAACACTGGACAAACCCTAATTACAAGCCTAATGATATGTAATGGTAACAGTAACATTACCCCAGGTGGTAGTCAATCCACCCATCAAAGGATGGCAACCGGGTTTTCGGATTCTGGGGGACACAGACAATCACGATCACACAGCATACTAAAATCTAAGACTTTAACGTATATTGGCACTTTCAATATTAACACCTTAACACAACCTGGAAAACTGCACAACCTGGTAACAGAATTAGACCGGCAGAAGATTTTAATTCTTGCGTCACAAGAAACCAGATTTACTGATGAAGACACAATGGATTATGGAAACTATCGCATATTCAAAACCAAAATGGAAAAACGTGTAGTGAATGGAGCTCCAATTTTAGGAATGGCTTTTATCATACACAAGAAAATAATTGGCTCAATTTTAGAAGTAATCCCGATTAGTGCTCCTACTAATATATCCAAAAAGAAAGACTTACTAAAAACAGAAGCATTTTAGACAAAACTTGAGAAAGTTAGATCAAAAATACCCCAAGAGGATACAAACATTTTGTTAGGTGACTTTAACGCGTAAATTGGTAAGGAAAAAGAGTATCAAAAAACAGTCGCTAGATATCCAGCACACAAATTCACAAACAAAAACGGTACAAGGCTTGTTGAACTATGCCAATGAAGTAATCTTAAAATCATGTCCACTTCCTTAAGAAAACCAGTCAAAAAAAGGAAGACGGAGGTCACCTATTCAGAAATTTTGAGAATTCCAGATAGACCATGTGGCAATATCATACCCAGTACAGAAAGAAATACACAATATTCAGGTTTGTCGTGGGGCAAACATAAATTCAGGTCATTATTTGGTGCGAGTTAAAATTAAATTCACTCCCCGGAAAATACAGCATAAGAGAATGCATCTACATCATTTTGACACTAAAAGCATAAAAGAAAGTAATTGTAAGGAGGAATTGGAAAACATGCCAGCAAACACGTGGGAAACATTTCAAAAGAAAATTATTCAAAAAGCAAAAGAACTATGCTCTCACAAGAAGAATACGAAACACTCTTGGTGGGATAATACCTGTGACAGAGCACTGGAAGAGAGAAGTCTCCTGAAAATCAAATACACTTCAACAAAATCAGAAAACAAGTAGCAAAGACTATCAGACAAACCAAAAGGAGATATTTGAAAGATCAATTAATCTCCATTGAGAATGATTTCCAAAACAACAACATGCGGGATTTTTACAAGACTTTCACAGGGAAAATTCGCGGATATACCCACAAAATTTATGCTTTAGAAAACAGAATGGGAAACTTGCTCTTAACAATCAAGAAAATTATGGGGAACTAGCCCATTATTTTGACCAACTTCTTAACTGCTCTGAACCGCGAGCAAGGTTTCCAGAACACATCGCGTCATATACAAATCCGGCTTCTGCTCCACCCACGCAAAATGAAATACAGACATATTCATAAATTAAAAAACAATAGAACATCTGGAGATGGCATCATTGCCGAACTATTAAAGAACCTAGGCCTCAACTCTCTCAAAGAATTGACACAAATTATTGAGGGTATTTGGAAAACAGAAAAACTTCCCAAAGAATGGAAATGTGCTCTTATTCACCCACTTCATAAAAAGGGAGACAGAGCAGATGTGAACAATTATAGAGAAATTTCTCTTTTGCACGTCACATACAAAATTTTCTCAGCATGTCTTCTTCAAAGAATCCAAGAACAACTAGAGAATACAATAGGTGAATATCAGGCAGGTTTCCGCCCCGGCCGATCCTGCACAGAACAAATTTTTAATTTAAAAATCATTCTAAAATATAAAGTAGTCAGAAATAGTCCAATAATTTGCACCTTTATAGATTTTAAAAAGGCATATGACTCACTTGACTGTCAATCTCTACTGAGTATACTTAAAGAACGAGGATTAGGTCCAAAAACTCTGAGCCTAATCAAACAAACAAACATGGATATTGTCTCAAAAGTCAAATTTATGGGTGAAATTTCCGAACCATTCCTGATAAAAACTGGTGTTCGACAGGGTGATACAGGAATGGGAAAATGAACTAAGGAACCAAAATTATTGGAAACCAATACAGCTTGGACCACCTAAAGATGACCTCAAAATTTCATGTCTCGGCTTCGCAGATGATTTAGCAGTATTAGCAGATAATGAGACTATAGTTGTCAAACAAATAGAAATCCTTCAAGAGTGTGCAGAAAAAGTAGGTCTACAAATTTCATTAAAAAAAAACGAATTCATTTGCTCAAACTCAATATACAAACCTTAAACACCCAATATGGCAAAATCAACAGTACTTCACATTTCAAGTACCTCGGTGAAATCATCAAACCTACATGTGGAGAAAAAAAAAAGCACAAAACATTCGACTACAGAAACTGAAGAGAGCATACGGAAAAGCCCACAATATCTACAACAAAAAATGTCTCTCCATAGGCACCAAAATTAGGCACTACAACACAGTAATTAAACCGGAGGCCCTGTATGCCAGTGAATCTCTTACTCTTCACATAAAAGGAGATTTAGAAAATTTATTAAAAGAAGAACGAAAAACCACAAGAAAAATTATCAGCCCTGAAATGACGGAAGAGGGTTTTAGATTAAGGTCCAGGAAATCAACTGAAAAACTAACTTAGTGGCAGACATCAGAAAGAGAAGACTAAAATTTTATGGCCATATACATAGACTACCTACCACCAGACTACCTAACAAAATTCTAAAGTACATAGAAAAAATTAAAATGATTTAGAAAAAGCTCGAATAAAAAGATCTGACATTTTTGACCGAAAACTATACAGAGAGAAGGTAGATACGTGGAAAGTACAGTTGGAAAATGAAAACCCAAGAAGAGCAGGAACTAAATGGACAGAGGAGAGGAAGAAAACTCGTAGCGACAGGATGAAGGAAGTGTGGAGACACGAGGAAAATGAACAGTTAAATCATATGGCTTTGCGTGATCCATACAAGGGTCCATTCGCAAATAATAATAATAATATAATATTGAATTATGTATTTTTGCATAATAAATCTAATGAAACAGGAATCAAATAATGTTATTATAGACTTTACTTCATTGTCTCCAAGATATTTTTACATTTAAGAGGGAATTATTGATTTAGGACTACGCTAGGGCAGGACAAATGGAAAATTTTATGGTAATGTTATATATTTATGGCTGAGTCATGTAAAATGAAGTTTACCCATTATTTTTTAAAAGCAATGTAAATTATGCTTCAACAGAATGCTCACCTTCATTGTAAGATTGCCAAACAAACAGTAAACCAATCAAAGAAGCAGAAACTTTCCACAGATGATTCATCGATTCATAGTAGGTACTCGGCAAATGTTCACTAATTACAATAAATAAATTGTTTGAAAGAAATTAAGTACATATACATGTAGATAACAAAAGTACATGGGAAACAGTCTGCTGAATCATTATCTCAGGAGACACACTGGAAACTGCTATCACCGATCCTTTAAGTCTTCAAATTACTTGTACAGTATTTGAGAATTATTAGTAGATGTTATGTATTGGGTATTTTTTGAGCAAGTATTCAAAAAGGCACGTATTTAAGACAAATCACAACATGACGTAAAATCAATGTAGGTATTAAGAGTACATTACTTTTAACTTCACATAAGGTTATGCAGTATACATACAATGAGTAAAATTCTGTCTAACGAACGACGAATAGAGTGTTCATTGCGAATCATAACTACTTTCCATTATAATGGATAACGTGTCCAAGCAAGTGAAGAAATTTCACTTTGGTTGGGGTCTGCTGGAATCATAACAAGTTGAAGAATATTATGAATAATAATAACACGAAGATGAGAATATTTCTCCGACTTTGATATCGGGCGATATGATATCGAATGGAATTGAATATCTATCGACATCTATCGAATGCTATCGACATCAAGCAATATGGCACTCTCCATATGAAACAAACGGGATACAGCACAAATATTTAAAGTTGTGTATGGTTGCGTAAGTGGAAATGTTGTTGACACCGGCTGTATGTTGGTGGAGGTTGCTTGCTTACGGACCACTGTTTAATAAATGTCATTGAATCTTGAGTGATGGTGTTTTAAGGAAAATTAAGAATAACGCTAGCGCAACACTTATTTACTGTCGTTGTTAATGGAAGATCAGTGTTTGTGAATACGTGCTATTGTGAATCTGTCATTCAGTTGGAGTTCTTTACTAAGAGCAAATTTGACGTAAGGAAATTACCATAATTGCAATGTTAATGTCTTTTGTGAATCTGTGTGTATATGATGGATCTATGTAAATAGGAAACACATCTGTAAGTACTACGTTAATTGACGTATTTTGAGATGGATGTAAACGAAGAAAATGACACCTTGCAACCAGACTCTCTCCTTGGCTTTTCGCAAACTCCACAAATGAGGAATGAGTTTCCTCTCACAGGAATTATCATTGAGGAAATTGACAATTCTGATATGTCAAATAGATGTTATGAAAATGTAGATGACAGAGTTGATGAGAGTGATATGTCAGATTCTAACGATGAAGATGCAGATCTGACAAAACACGACCAATCAGGTATAACTAAAGAAAAGGAATCCGAATTAACTAATAACTTTTTGGATGGAAAATTGTCTTTTAGTGAATATGCTTCTTTGATGGAAGGTGATGAAGTGGAAGACAGTGGTGACACTCCGTACTCAATGTCTTCAGCCATAGTTGATGCATTTGAAAGAGATTTAGTTGAAGCAACACAAAGTAAAAAGAAAAAAAGATCTGTGGTTGGTCAGCAGAAGCGCAGACGACGAGCTCTCCCTCCTGCTCTTCTCGGTCTTATGGGAGAAGCTAACCTTCGGTATGCACGTGGGGAGAAGGAAGTGGCAATTAGTATGTGTTTGGAAATAATTCGTCAAGTTCCTACTGCCCCTGAACCCTTCCACACCCTTTCAATATTGTATGAAGAAATGGGAGCTGTTGATAAAGCACTTCAGTTTGCTCTAATAGCTGCACATCTTAATCCCCAAGACGTAAACCAATGGATTCGCCTAGCAGAAAGTTCAGAAGAGCAAGGGAACATTAAGCAAGCCATTACATGTTATTCAAAGGCTGTGATTGCTGATCCAAGTAACATCAAGTTACACTTGAAAAGATGTAAAATGCTTGAAGATCTTGGTGACAGAAAAGCAGCATTGCGAGGTTATCTCAAACTCTTGTCAATTTTAACTCCAGAACAAGGAGGAACTATTTTGAAAATAGCCAAGAATGTGTCACAGAAATTTCATGAAGATGGAGATATTGCAAAAGCTAAAGAAGCTATGGAAGTACCGTTTAACAAAGTTCCTCATTTAATAACTCCAGAAGAAGTTAATTTAATGCTAGAATTACTTTTAAATTTAAAAGATTACACATATTGTTTAAGTATCCTCGTGCAGTACTGTAATATAGAAGTAGAAGCTGAATCAGACGTGCCAGTAACCTCAGAAAATATTGCAGATGTCCCAAGCTTGAAAATTTTATCATGTAATCTACCTGAAAATCTTCTTATAGACTTACAAGGCAAATTGATTATTGTGATGATACATTTGAAAGCTTTTCATTTGGTTGATGGACTTTTGGCATACTTTTTAGAGAGTCAAAATCCAGAAGTTTCTGGTGATTTATATTTGGACATAGCCGAGGCTCTAATGGAAGAAAAGAAGTATGAGGATGCCTTGAGATTACTGAATCCTTTATTAGAATGTAATACATATAGCATGCCCGCTGTCTGGTTACGTCAAGGAGAATGTCTTAAGGCTTGTAATCGTCTTGAAGAAGCAGCCAATGCATATGAAATGGTTATGACTTTGGCACCTCAGCATTTAGACGCTCGAATAATATTATCTAGTATCTGGCATCAGTTAGGACACATTGAAAGAGCTATTTCTGTCCTTACTCAAGACCAAGAAACAGAAATCTTGCAACCTGGGCTGTTTTATAAGCGTTGTCTCCTGTTGAAGGAGACTCCAGGAAAACTTGAAGAGTTTCTTGCGGTTGGGCAGCTGCTTCTTTACAGACACTGTACGAGAATTCGTAACAGAGATGAATTAGATGCATTGACTCGTATGAGGCGTCTAGGTAAGAAAAGTGAAGCTTTGAAAGAAGTTAGAATATATCGCGGTGAGCCTCAAGTAGACTCAGATACTCCAGAGTTTGTTCAAGGGGAGAATGAACCTACAGTACAGGAAGAATGGAACTTGCTTGTCGATTTGATGAAAGCCTGTTACAAGTCAGAAAATTTTCCATTACTCCAGCGAATAGCTTTCTCTGCTCTTGGCTCCAGAAAGTTCCACTCCAATGCCAGTATACTGAAAGAATGTGAATTTCTGTGTCTCCTTGCATGTTTCTACAATGGAGATGAGTATTACGGGTATAACTTTGCAAGAGATCATATTCTGAGACACCTTACATATCCTAGAGCGTGGAACCTATTCAATCTTATAATTCAACGAGCAGATGATGTTCGTCATAATCGTTTTGTGATGAGACTGATGGCTAGAGTTGCGACTGAACATCCTGCTCTTATTGTCCTTCACGCAAATAATTGCTTAGTGTCTGGCACTTACAAATATGCCTTAAGTGAATATACCAGTGTCTTCAAGAATAAACCTTGTGCTCCTATTGCCTTTTTTATTGGAATAACATTGTTCCAAATGGCTTGTCAAAAGTTTTCAGCAAAGAAACATTCCTTGGTGACACAAGGCTTATCGTTCTTTTGTCAGTACGAGAAACTTAGAGGAGAAATGGCTGCACAAGAAATACATTATAATTTTGGACGTGCCTTTCATCAATTAGGTCTTCTCCCTGCAGCCATTCATCATTACAAAAAAGCCTTGAAATGTACATCATCATTAGCTGAACAATTTCCTCATTTACTTGACTTGAAACGTGAAGCAGCATTCAACTTGCATTTGATTTACATACATTCTGGGAATTTTGAACTTGCTCGTACTTATATTGAGAACTACATTGTAATCTGATTTATTATCTTTGCCTGGGAAAGTTCATGTTACTCCTAGTCATTAAATATTGTATAAACTTTTTATGTGAGTTTTGTACAGAACATTTTGGTTTACATTATACTTTCAAGTTGTGGGGCTGAATATATAGAATAAGATTGTTCCTCAGTTGATAAAAAAACTTCTCTGGTTTTTATAAGTGAGTTCAACTTTTATGAAGACATACATGAGATATGTGTTAGACTCATTATTTGTAATTATTTTGTTTAAAATAAATTTGTATAATTTGAATATAAGTAATGATGTTTTGAAACTTTTATTATTTTTTCTTTTCAGGATCCTATGACCAAACCATGTCAGTTAATATAGCATCACAAATTCCCTTCTCTGACCTTTGCAAATTGTGTGAAAAAATTAGTTCTGCTCGAAAAGATCAGAAACAACAAATACTGAAAAAGTACTTAAATTACTTTCGAGATTTTGCGGAGAAAAGAACTGAAGCCGTAAGTAATGTAAGATGGTTGTAGAAAAAAGTTACCTTTGAATAAAAGGTATTACCTTTGAATTTAAATTTAGTTGTTCTTATCAGTATTTAACAGTTTTTTTATTGGGATAAATTATACTTTTAGAACATATTCACTTACATTTAGTTTAATGTAGAGATTTTCTAAAAGATGTAGAATCTGTCTAATAACATTCCATGTATTCAACAAAAGACAAGTAAAAAACCTAATTTAACTGTCATATGTAGCATCACAAAGATTCTTTGATAAGAGATATCCATACAAATTTAAAACAAAAAATAAATGTACACTGAAATAAATATGTAAAAGTTTGGAGGTGAGGGAAAGATGCATTTTTGAATGCAATATATCATATTACTTAAATCCACAGAGAGAAAAGATTTTTGTAATACATATTTTTTTAATAGAAGGACTCCTTGGGAAAATGATGACTAACAGTCACATTTCAAAATTACATGAATGTTAGAAAGTTGCACTTACTTCTACATTGTATATAACTTAGAAGAGAAATTTCTGTACTTTTTATGTAAAAACATTGGGCTACTTCCATGTATGCAGTGGCATAACTACCGCTGGTCCGGCCGGTGCAATTACCTGGGGCCCTCAGTGGTGAGGAACCCACAAGTCTAGTTTTCTTAATGCTAAAATTTTTCTTTTTGCAATTTTTCAGTACTCTTTTCTTGATTTTTACGTACTTCCCATTAAAAACAATATATGTGCTCTTTGGTGTTGTTTAAAAAGTATGTTGCATCATTTTTAAATTTGGCATATGACAAAAAATGAGTTTTAACTAACATTCAATAACTTCAACTAGTGTTTATCACTTTTAACGGGACCCCAAGGCATTATGGTTGATATTCATTTTTCAAATATTTGATTGTTAACCTTTTATGTCAACTCTTTTGTTTCATCTTGTCCCCCCCCAATTGCAAAATGCTCTATTTAAACTATTCATAGAAGTTTGAATGTAAAGTGACAAGTAAAGTATAAATCTATTAATTGATTTATAAAACTTAATCATAATTATTAATATGAGATATTTTATTAGAGACTCCTAGTACTCAATGTGATCTACTTAGTCAATAACCAAGTTCTTAATTATGAAGGTTGAGACACATTAGTCCCACAGATCTATCACAAAAGCCCTGTTTGTTTCATGTAATTTGACACATTATTTTTTTTTTTCTTTCACTCATTAGCTTTGGAATTTTTTATACTTTCACATGTGGGAAAGAGTATAAGTTTTAATACTTGTATTCCACTTTGCTGTGAGGATTTTCAGTTGAATTTTCTTTAAAGTTAGAAAGTTATGTTAAAATTTTCAATAATTTGAAAAGTTAAAAGATTTTGAAAGTCCTTTGTATTATGTTAGATTCAGTTAAGTCTCCATATCTTGTTTCTACACCATTTTCTATTCATAAATTAATTCACATGTTAAAACATCCAACTTTTGCTTAGATGGAATCGTGCTAGACTTTCAGCCATTTTGTGACTGTTCCAAGAAATACTTTACTGAATACAACCTACACTCTTGTAATTTTTCTGTTAGTGAACTCTAAGATATAGTCGGAGAGTTTTCTTTCTCTTCTAATACTCATTTATGCTCTGTAGTGGGTGTTCTTTGAAATGTGCAAGTTTATTTTACTGTTTTATTAAGTTTCCCTTTAAGTTATGTCAAGTTACCAATAGTAGTTGGTTAAGTAATATATTTCATTACAATTACTATTCATTTTATGTGTCAGTCATTGTATTATCTTAACTAGTTGTGGATTATGATGATGACAACATCACTTGAGAAATGAACAGATATCTTATTATAAGCAGAATTTATTTACTGATGAAATTTGTAAATTAGTTTAATAGAAAAATCTTGCTGATAAATGTGAATTTCTGTTCTTAGAATACCAGTTTTTATCCCGTAATGCGCCTCCTCCTTCCTCAATTGGACCGTGAGAGAAGCGCATATGGAGTGAAGGAAAGTACTCTTGCTCATATTTATATCAAGATTCTTTGTCTTCCCAAAGAAGGTATTGAAGCTGAGAAACTAGTTAATTATAGGTAAGATAAATTCGAATTAATTATAAAGTAACTGGAAGATTTAAACAGCATTAATAAACTTGATTTATTCCTATAGAACTCCTAAGTCGGGAACTGGAGCTGGAGACTTTGCTGAAGTTGCGTCTTGGGTACTGAAGAAATACTTTCCTGGAGGGAGAAATCTTTCTGTGGAAGATGTGAATACTTATTTGGACAAAATTGCTTTTAATAATGCTTCAAATGACAGAAGTATGTATTGTTGATATTGCATAAATGTGAAACTTTGTTTATTTAACTAAAATACATTGTCCTAGTCTCTTTTGGATTGCTTGCAATGAGAAAAATATCCCGGAACCAGAGTGTCTGGTTCCATACAGTGTCTTAAAAAAAAAACACACAAAAATGAGATTTTAAAACTCATTGTCTCAGATTTCAACGAATCCTGGTGAAATTCTTTTCTGTATTGTTATGAATAGACCTTTAACTTTTTGCTCTCTGATTCATCTAACCGAGTTAATTATTTTGATATATAAAATGTTAGGCACATTTTGTATGGAATAACTTTAGAATATTTTTTTAAAATAAATGTTTTGAAACATGATTTGAAATTTGTGGTGCTATAGATTTTTTTCTTTGTTAAATAGATTTTTTAAAATTTTCTTTCTATTTTAAGACTAGAAAAAAGCTTTAAGTGGATGATTCAGTGTATCTTTTTTATCGTTGAAGAGAATTGAAAGGACCTGGTTGAATTGAAATAGAATGACTTGGAAAGAGGAAATATACAAAATTTAATATCTATCTGAAATACTGCTCCCCTGTTACCTTCTTTGAACTGGAGAGATATCTATTATTTTTCTCAAAACTTTTTCCAAATGGGCTGTTAATTTTTACAAACAGATCTTAAACATAATGTTGTTTTGTGTGCTATAAAGGAAAAACTCATTAGATCAGGTAGGATAAGTCTAATTAACTTTTTAATTAATAAAGTAATAAACAAACTTTATTGTCAAAATAGCAGTTGCAAATTGTGTATCACCATGAGGGGGCCAATAAACTAAGTTACTCTCCAGAAAGAAGTTGAAGGCCATACCATCATTTCCAGTCAAGGGCCTAAGGGCAGTGGGAGATTGAATATTTATAGGAAGTTACTTAACAAATATGTAATGTTATCCATTTATTATTTACTAAGTAAATTATAGATATTAAATACAGTTAAAATTCGAGGTTAATAATAAAAAGTATGATATTCCTGCCTAAGTATAAATCTGCCTCTATCCGAAGAAAAACAGGAGAAAAACCCGGGTCTGTTAACTGTTTAAATATTTTACTGACATACATTTAAATTGGATTTTACTGTGCTACCATATGTCTGTGAGGTGAATGAAGTCAAGAGAATGAGTGGTGAAAGAATATCCATTTAGGTTTTGTTCTCTAAGTTTTTTTAAAAATGACAGTGGAGAAGTGTTCATGAATTTTTCCCATAGTTTGATGCAGAGGTGTCTTATCCAATTCACTCTTCTCCTTCCTTCTTCTTAAGTTTGATAATGCACATTTAATGAATCTGTTTACCTGTCCAACTATTGCCTTCCATTCCTACCTGTTCTGCATTTTATGTATATAGCTTCCAATTTTATACTTGTCATGTTCTCTAAGATATCCTTTCACCTGCTTTTTGGGTCATCTTTTTTATGGATTCCAATTTTATCTTCTTGACAATTCCAAGTCTCTGGCGATGAATGCATTTGGTCAATTATGCTCTAGTAAAACTGGCCATCCAATGAAAAATTCAAATTACATATTTAATCAAACAATTGATACCACAAAATTTTCAGATGTTGTTATGAGTATCTTGTTTAAGATGAGATCTTGTTCAAAATTTGATAGGACATCAAATATAAATTTGTTTTTATTTTTGTTTCTATTCCTATTGCTCAAATTATTTCTGAGAATTTAACTGTCTAGTATTTATGATAATTAACTAGTTTCTTCAATACAATCAAAATGACCTGAATTTTTGGCTGACCACCAACTTTGTATCACGGACCACTGGTTGGCAATTGTTGTTTTAGTTGGTCACAAATATTTTACTTCAAGCTGAAATTCAGTATTTAATTCATTTATGAATTATAAATTTCTCCCCGTTTTTACACAATTGCATTGAATTATGTTTTTTCTACATTCAAGATGGTTTTTACTTGTTTTGGATTCAGGAGGTATGGAATCAGAGTTAATACAAATGGTGCAAGCAATATCAGGAGCAGACCAAAAATGGCTTATAAGGATGATACTGAAAGATATGAAACTGGGAATGGGCCACACAAGAATTTTTAATGCCTTCCATCCAGATGCCAAGGACCTGTACGATGTCAGTAACAGTTTATCAAAGGTTTGTCATTTTGAATTGATTCCTTATTATTTTCTTTATTAATAACATGCAGTGGAAATACTTTGGATAATACTTTTAAACCTAAAATACTCTAAAAAACACAAAATACACAAAAAATTGCTACTGCATAATGTTATCAAATGTAGTCTCAGGAATGAAAAAAATATTTTATAACTCAATATATTACTCAAACTATATGCCTTAGTTTGTTGTGAACTCTGGATGATAGTGCTATACTCAGAAGAAATTCATGTTGACTATCGAATATATAACTTATAACATAACTACTGCAAAATTAAAGTTTCTAAACAATATAAATTCAACAAAAATCCATCCCAATGGGGAAAGAATGTAACAGATTAAAAAATACAAATCTACAGAGAGAAATATAAGAAAAATAATAACAAACCAATAAAGAACAAATATACTATCACAATACCATTAATTAAATTGTTACTTTGTTTTTCCTTTGAGTATTTTGATTGAAATTGATAGGATGGTCTCGTGTTATGTAGTGTGTTGCTGGGTATTTGTAAAAACTTAATTTATGCAGTATATAGGTAAGATCGAGCTCTGTGTTAAAACCCTACAATTTTTGAAATTTCTGCTAAGTATAATTATATAATTGTATAGCATGATGTCATCTATTAAGTTACAATGTTGAAAAAGTCCAGAATTTTTTTCAGAACGTTATGAAAAGTTAGATGTTTTTATCTTTTCTTCTTCTGTCAATGTAGATTTGCAGTGTTCTAAAGAAGCCAGATCAAAGACTTCATGAGCTGGAAGTTGAGGTCTTCTCTCCTTTCCGTCCCATGTTAGCAGAGCAGTGTGGTGTGGGTAAGATTGAAGATTGTTTTAAAAGATTCTCTCATTACTACGTAGAAACAAAGCATGATGGGGAAAGATTCCAGATGCACTACAAGAATGGAAAATTTAAATATTTTTCAAGGTTATTACTGCTATTTTTAAAATAAATTTATTGATATAAAATTTTATTATGATTTATTTAGTATTATATTGTCATTAATTTGTACTAGGAATGGTTATGACTATACTGATTCTTATGGATCATCACGATTCTGTGGAAATCTTTCACCTCGTTTGGCCAAACAATTATTCAGCATAATTTCTAGTTGTATTGTAGATGGTGAAATGATGGTTTGGGATACTCGCAAAAAGTTTTTTCGAACAAAAGGTCAGTGGAGTCACATCATTGACATTAAAATTCATTTGAAATAATTTCTGAAGCAATTTGTTGGGATGATGTTTTCCTTAATTGCAGCTGAAAATATTGAAGTTAAAGCATTGAAGGATGGTGGAAGTCTGCAACCATGCTTTTGTGTATTTGATGTTCTCATGTATAATGACAACATAGTGACAAATAACCCTTTGGAAGAGAGATACAAAATACTAGAAAAAATCTTTCAATTTGAAGAAGGTACTGTTATGCTGACTGAGCGGAAACATGTTACATCTAAGGATGGTGTTATTAGTGAACTGAACAAAGCTATTGACGAGAAACTAGAAGGCATTATGTTAAAACAACCATTGACTGTGTATAAGCCTAATAATAGAAAAGCTGGATGGTACAAAATAAAACCTGAAGTATGTATTCTATTTTCTTGTTGAAAATAATATTTGTTGTTAAAAAATTGATTTAAACTTATTTTTTGCAGTATACAGAAGGATTAATGGATTATGTTGATACACTTATTATGGGAGGTTATTATGGCGAAGGTCGCAGATCAGGATTTATAAGCCATTTTCTTGTAGGTCTAGCTGTTCCAAACCCTCTTGGTGAGCGCCTCATTGTGTTTTTTCTTAACTATATTTCTTTTTACTCATTGTATATAATATGAGTGGATAGTAACAACTCCTCAGGGGACTTGCATGTAGTATGTACGTGTTTGGCAAATACGGGGCCCCGAGCTGAGTCTGGTATTGCTTCCACTTACTTGTGCCAGGCACCTTCTTTTCTCTTTCCTAACCTTCTTTGGTCACCTCTTGTTCTTTTTGATCCTGACGCTATTAAGGCTGGAGTATCTTTCATTTTCCTCATTTTTTGTCCCCCCTCATTTGATGTTTTGATTTATGTTTTGATAAATTGTAATTCAGGAGGGTTTTTAGTGGGTATGGTTGAGTCATTTGGTGAGTCCCACGCGCGGGGAAAGTCACAAAAAAAGAAGAAGATAATAATAAAGGGATAGTTAGAAACTTACGATGTTTTATGGATGAATAATATTTTTATTTTTCATTAATGAAAAAAAAAATTATTTGTCCATAAAAGGTTGTAAATTTTTAACTATTTATTTAAATAGATTATATAATGGACGTTAATAGTAGTAGAATAATAAAAAGAATTTGGATGGAGAGGTTTTGGGTTGAATGTAAGGTACCAAACCAAAATTGTTACAGAATATGTGAGGAGAACCTGCCGAGTGCCTTTCCTAGAATTCAACATGTGTTTTCCTACTCCACAGTACATTGGGAGCTAAGATATTTTGACTGCTGACAGTATTATTCGTTTAATGTACAATTATGCATATTTCCATAAGAATATTTACATAGTCTTGCAAGTGTTCTTTATAATGATTATACAGTGTCCCTTTACTTCATAACCAATTTTGATCATCTATAAACATTATAGAAAAAATATTTCTTTTTTTAGGTGATCCTTTTGAGTTTTATTCTTTGACAAGAGTTGGTTCTGGTTACACCATGACAAAACTAGAAGAGCTTTTGGCTAAAATGGATCCTCATTGGAATAGAGTTATTCCTGGCAGAAGTCCTCTTGGCCTATATTGGGCAAGGGAGAGGCCAGATGTATGGATAGAACCTAAAAAATCATACATTCTTCAGGTAGAGTGATTTGTATATTATTTCACTCACATTTGTTGTATTACAGATGTAAGACATGTTCACATCTCTAAAAGAAACTTTATGCCATAAAAATACTTGGGAGAACTTGATCATTTATTTGTTTATTCAAGAATAGAATTAGAATTCAGAAATGCTATTAGAAAACTCTGCATTTTCAAAATTTATCTAATTTTTTATCACCAGGGGATTTGGAGTAATTGGTGACAGTCACTAGGGAAGTCAGAATCATGATCTAATGAAACTCAATAGGGGTTTAGTGTGATATGAGGTGGCTTTGTCTTTTCTCCCATCACATGCTGAGAGGGAGAGGATTTCAATTCTCCACTAGGTCAAACTGGTTGAGGTTTTAATCTGGAGTTTTCCTCACCCATACTTGAATGGACTTTATAATTTCTTGATGTATAAATGATGTACTAATGTATAAAACATTTGATAACAATTATGTAATAAAACTTCATGAATCTAATTTTAGTTTTTGTAATGAGTAAAAGAAATTGTTGTGTTTTAGTTCTCATATTTATTGCCTTGTAAGGGTATCAGATTCAACTCTCATATTATAATAGGTCTCCCTAATTCTTTTACTTACAGAACCTTTTAGAAAATCCTTTAACTTAGTGGATTTACAATAACCTAATTGTATGCATGTCACTAATAAAATTGCTTTAGTTATTTTATCAACAAGATATGCATTTTAGTTGTTGGTCATTAATTTAGATGTTAAACGTTATTGCATTGGCTTGAGAACGTTGCCTTAGCCGTGTTGATATGTATGATGCTTCTTTAATTTAAAATCATCTTCAACTTGTGTAGATTAAAGCAACTGAGATTGTGGAAAGTAGACATAATGCATTCAAGATGGACTACACTTTACGATTTCCACGTGTTGAAGAAATTCGATATGATAAAAAATGGTTGGATTGCATGACGATCACAGAATTTGAAGAATTAAGAAAGGTAAAGCAATCTTTTATTTATGTACATTTATTGAGAATAGTCTTGTTTCATGAGAATAAAAATAGACCTTTTTTAACCTTTTATGCTATTGGTTTCCGTTACTGTTTCTTGTCAATGATCAGGTCTCATCAGGGCCATCTAAGGGGGTGCAAAGGGGACAGGTTCCCTGAATACCATACTTAAAGTGGAGCCAAAAGGTGGGAAATTTTTGATAAGTGATATAATAAGGATATGTTGGAGGGGTGTGCTGAATCTCTGTTTGCCCACTCTGACAAAATTTGAAACATCTGCTCTCATTTAATTGATATTGGATTTTTTTATCGTATCAATTTATTTTATTTTGTGTCATGTTATTATGTTGTGATAATAAAATCTTTGAACTGGCATTTTATAAATAAAGAATGAGTAAAAATAATTTTCTACAACTTTTTGGTGAAGTAATGTTTGAATTTGATATTTGCAAAAATGCTTGCGTTTTTATTTAATTTTTTTGTAGTCCACAGCAGGGAAACTCGTAACAAAACATGCCAATATTGATTCAGAAGATAGCTCTCCGAGGAAAAAGAGGCGTATGGGGACTGAAACCAGGAAAGTTGCTAGTCAGTTTCTAGGAGCTGATTTAACTGATATCTCTCAGACTTCAGAATTTCTTAAGGACAAGGAATTTTGTGTAATAACAGGAAATGAATCTATGACAAAACAGGAGATTGAAAAGAAGATATTTGAATCTGGTGGAAGTATTGTTCAAAATCCAGGTTTTTTTTTTTTTCTTCATTCTTTTGCTACTTAAATTCTAATATAAGTTTTAAAGGAAGATGGTTGTGATTTTCAGGTTGTGATACATTTTGTGTAATTGCAAATGAAACTACTCTTCGTGTATCCAACATAGTGAAGTCTCATAAGTATAATGTTGCGAAGACAAAATGGCTTATTCATTGTTTGGAGGGACAGTTACTCCTGGAATGGGCTCCATCTGATTTAATTAGCGCTACAGAAAATGTTGAGCAGGAACTTCGAAAGAAATTTGATCAGTACGGAGATAGTTATACAGACTTAGTAATAGAAGACTCATTGAAGTGTATTCTTGATAAAGTGGAAGAAATGGTATGTGAACTCTTTTCAGTATGATTATTTTGTTTTCTAATGTATCCTGTTATTCTTATATTTTATTCATATGGAAAAAGTTATAAAACTTCATGTTATTTTTAGGGTGATTTCAAAGTTCTTAGTGATCAAGAAATAGCTGACATGGATATTGAAATTTTTGGAGATGTTAGCCCTTTCAGTTTTTTCCGACTATGTAGGGCTTACATAGATAAATATAGTAAGGTGAGATGCAATTGCCTCTTTTTTGTGCATTTAAATGAACAGATTTATGGAAAATTTTGATCTTTGAAGGAATTGGAAAAGTGTATTTTATACATCAGATGTTGGAAGTAAATACTCTTTGGTCCAGGGTCCCCGTTTATTTTGATTGATAATGTAATGTTACATGTATCAGTTTTTTAATGAGGAATAATACCAATATCACACAATATTATGCTCATTAACACACTAACTTTTTATCCATAAAATCCTGATACAGAGTGATCACAAAGTCGTGCTACCTGAATTTCAAGCTGTTGTGAAAATGAAGTTGAAATATTTAAAAGACTGCAGACTCATCTCCTCTCCCACGTTTCCTAACACTGACATTGAGTCATATTTCATGGGGAAACTCCTGCTCTCAGCAGCATTTACTGGTTAAGGATGATTCCTTCTTCAGCCAAATTGGGATTGATTAAGATTGTGGAAAATATCCTCTGCTATCAAATTGTCTCAAGAATGTACCTTCTGTCTCAGTTGGAGGAATTTGAATGAAAGCTCCTTCAAAAACTTCTTTTACCCGGAGGTAAAAATTTTAACCAGACACCAGATTTCCCTTTTTTTACAATTAAACTAATTTATTTGATATTCTTGAGGAGTACACTGTAATGTTTTCACCACATTATTAATTATATTCTGATTTAACACATAGTGAGCTATTTTAATTTTTGGTGTCTTTGGAGAGCATGTTTGTTGGGGATCCTTCCCTCATTGCCAGCCAAGCACAACTGACCTCTGTTTTGTTGACAGCCTGGTGGTGGATGAATGTACTTTCCAATCATATATTCATTGAAATTTCAAAATTTGTCAATCTTGATTTATATATTTAAAAGTAAATCCTTTCCAAAATGTGAAGATCAACATATTAATTGGGAAATCAAATGGTTATGCACTACATAAATGGTGTACAAAGTAGGCTATATCACTTTGAGACTGTAATTATGTAGTGAATATTTGCTTAATTTTCTTTGGAACACACACTGTTGTTCATTGCTTGTATATCTACAATCATATTTATTTATGTTTTATTATGTATTATAATTAAATGATTTACCATTTAATATTATTGATTTTATGGGAATAGGTCAATGATCCGACATCTGAGGTATCCATGAAGCTAGATGTTACTACCATTAATTTCCAATTTTATGGTGGATGCATAGATCCATCTATTACTTCAAGAACTACCCATGTTATTGTTCATTCCGAGTGAGTATAAACATAAACTAAAAACAATACATCTTTTAATTTTTAGAATTTGGAGGGAAAACTGTTTTCTTCTTCACCCCAATGTTTAGCCAATTTTTTTTCTGTTTGAATTCCAAGTAAAACAAAACAGATGAATGATATTTTATTCTTATCCTTTGAACATACATGATGGTAAAGATTTCTAAACAAGTCTCTCAACTAGCTGACTCCTGTAAGTCAAATATGAATTTGATGTAAAAAACTTGGGGGAATTCACAGTGGAGTCAATACAATAATGTATCAAATATGAATTTGTTTAAATTTGAATTAATATAAAATATTTCATTCTATTTTGTAAATATTAATGAGGTATTTTGTTTAAGGTGTGGTTTCATAAATAAATCATGGTATTAATTTTTAAAATATTTAATCTTTACATCACAACTAAATCTAGATTCAAGGGAAGTTTGAATAATTGACAGAAATGAGCAAATGTAGCAGATCTAATTTATTTACATCTGACATGCAACAGAACTATGTGGAGTGCAAATAAATTGGACGTGCTACATTTGGTTGTTTCTGTCAATTATAGATTCAAGGAATGTTGGTGCAATTATATTTACTTATCATTTACATTTTTAGGTCTTTGATCTTAGTTTTCTTACATAACTGTAAATCATCTTTCCTCCCACAGAGATTCCAGGAGACTTGAGGAATTACAAAGCCTTAACCATGGACGTGAAAAAAAATTTCACATAGTCTCTGAGAAGTGGGTTAAAGAATGTCTTAAAAGGAAAATACGAATAAATGAACGAATTGAAGTATTTGATTAGTTACTTATTATAGTTCTAATTTCACTAGAAGCTTTAATATATTGTATCCTGGAATCACACTATAAATAATAAAGTATAATAAAATTATTCCTAATTAATATTTTGGATAATATTTCATTGTATTAATCAATTGAAACTACTGTTTTAAAGTTTGTATTTCCGATTTATATATTTATATGTAATTATTCAAAATTCTATTAATTTGTTAGAAGTATTTTGAAAGATATTTTGATATCAATTTACTTTATTTTTTTTTATAAAGAACTAAAAAATTTAATGTATATTTGTTTTGAAGAGTGTTTACATTTAATGATTATATTATGTTCTTGCTGTTAAATCGATTGTAAATGGTAATAGACATTTAATTGCAACATGAATTTAGAATTATGTATATTTTGCTTGGTACAAGTATTCCTAAAAATAACTAATGTTTTGAATACTTTTAATTTAAAATTCATTGAAGTGTAACTTTTCCTCCAAGTTTTAAAATTTGATGCTTTCAAATTTCTGTGGATTTTGTTTTCATTAATCAACTAGGGCTCTATCAGTTATTAATTTTTGTCTCAGGAGAAGAATTGATTCATCAAATTGATGTTCTTGTATGTGCCTTTATCTTGTTAATTTTCTTAGGGTAGTTGATAAATTACAAATTCATAGAAAAGCATTCTTAAAAGGTTGGATGATTATTTTCAGGTTATGAAGGAGGTTTATAGCATACATTTATTGTTTAGAAATGTTTTCAATAAACTTTTCCTACTCAGTATGTCTTCTTTTTCTTTCAACGTATCTCTGATTGAATTGTAATATGCTTCATCCCTGTGGCAACACGAATCCTCTGCAAGGGATGGCTGCAGTGCCTCAAGTTAAACTGCTTCCTCTACTTGTGTGTGTAGAATACTTTGAAATCACTCATCTAGGGTTGCTAGTGGAGAAATATAGTACAATTGTATTTCTCCAATATGTTAAATTGAGATATTAAATAAAAATCAGTATAAATTATTTTCTGTTTACAAATAAATAAAATTTAACTATCTTGACTATTTGGGCTGAGAGTTATCTAAAAATAATTTTAACGTTTCACAACCATCAGACCTGATGAGAAGGGATAGTGGGGGCAAAATCCTGAAGGACCAGGCCTAGTGGATGTCGAGCTCAGAGATTTCAAGAATTTATGTTGATTGAAGAAGATTACTAAGTTTAAAATAAATAAATAAATAAAGTAATAAAAGATGACACCAGAAGATTGACTGCTGGGCCCTGAGAGAAATAGTGACAAAATATATTTACTTTCAATCTGGCCCCCTTTAACTGGAATCTTCGGGTAATATAGACCACGATAGAACAATTTTTTTCTCTTCTTTTTTTTGCGGAATGTGGTATCACAGACTTTGTGAGTGGTACTCAAAACTGATGTAGCAGAAATTACACATTGGGCCTTATATGTGAAGAAGTAAATATTACTATACTTGTGTTCATGTGATGGATGGAGTGCTTATAATGTGTAAATATATGTTAATTTTAGCTATTTACTAAGTAGAGGAGAATATCTGTAAGTAGGGTAAGTGTTTTAGTACTCAACATCTTAATAATTTGCTCATATTTTTTAGTTTTGTTGAAATCAGAACCTGTAGTTTCGTTTGTTTCCTTCACATGTACACCTTTGTTAGCTGGTTATTTTTAAAATTAAGATTGTTGACTTGTAACTTAAAAAATGCATTTCTCAGAAGTCTGTTTTTGCACTTGTAGTTGATATAGTTGAAAATGAATGAACCTGGAGTCAACATAGGTATTTGGGACTCAAAAACCATGATAAAAACATTGTTAACTCTCCATAACTCAGTTTATTCCATGTTAATTAGTTATTCACAAAGTTAGAGAAATATCTTACAAATTTGTGATTCAAAAACATTAACTTACCAAATTTTGGGGGTTGGTAAATGAAATTCTGAATGTAATTTATACATTTCTAATTATCTAAAGTTTTTAGTGAATGATGTATAATTTTCACAACATCTTAAGCTTTCATCATCTTTTCATAGTCATACTGAAGTATTCAAGGTGGTCCTAAAATATCTGACAAATGTAAAGACTGATGGGGAGGGGGGGCAGAAATAAGCATAAATCGGAATAGAAAGTAGATCTCGCGCGTTGAGGCGGTATCAGGGAAGGAAAATATAAACAACAGTCATGTTAAAAAGAAAGGTGAAGTCAAAAGAAATAATAATTATTTTGTTTCTACAGTTACAATAAATGTTTCAAAATGCAATCAGCAACGGCAACACATGATTCGCAGCGGAGACACATGCATAAGCGGTCGTTCGTGAAAATTTCAGGCATGTCACGTACCTCTCCAGAAACAACCGACAGCTGGCCACTATAAAAGATCCATCATAGGACAGAATCGGACTTTCGTTTAATTGACTTCCGCACTTTCTTATACATCCTGCTCTTTGTGCTCCCAGAAGAAGTCCAAGCATGTCAAATATGCTGAGCATAGTGCTCTTGGTACAGATTCACTCTGTCCGATCCACTGCTGGCGGAACTTTGCTTAATTGATAATACACATAATGCATGTCGGCGAATTCCGTATTCGTATACCGATACGTTCTGCTCGAAATTAGGCCCTAAAGCCCCCCCCCCCCCCCCCAAAAAAAACGAAATTAGGGTTTCCATCCGTCCGGGTTTCCCCGGATTTGTCAGCTAACGTAAACTACATGTACTCCATTAATTTCAATATGATCATTAGTTTTGATATTAGTTATGTTCTGCAGTGTTAACATTTCAGTTCTTAGTTTTTTTTTGTGAGAAAAATAAAATTAAAGTTTGTTCTTGAATTGTACTTGTAGATTATTTTTCTTTTCAAGACAGAGAAGTATCTAATCAATTTTCAAAAAATTATTTGTTTAAAAACGAATGGTCCTTGCCATGAGAGCACCTTTTTAGTTCTTATTAAATTAAAGTCACGGAATAACAAGTTATTAAAATTATGTTATTATTGTTAAAGTTATAAATCATTTTACTTAATAATAATTTAGTTCCAAAATCGGGGGTTTTCGGTGTCCTTGTCCCAGATTTAGTATTTAACCGAAATCCACACGGTGAACGATAATTTATGCAGCGGAGTTTTCTGCTAGGGCAAGACCATGGATCCATACTTGGACTACTGGTATTTCGAACATACTTTCCATTGCGATGTATGCTTTTTTCCGGGCCCCTCTACCTGCCTTTACATTTCTGACATATTTTAGGACCCGTATATTTTGTCCGTATCATCTTAGTTGGCAAGGAAGAGAAGTAGAGATTTAGTAGTCACGAGCCTGTGGTCGACTACCCTAAAACAAAGACTCCTAACTATAAAAAACTATCATTCGGTAATTTTTGTCTTATTGGAAGTTCTTTAGCAGTTTTTGTTGTTGGAATTCTGTGGTTAATGAGGCGCGAGAGGGTAACGATTACTGGTGTGCATCGAGATCAGTTGCAACAGGAGTCGACAGGTTTTATTATATGTCATTAACCACAAAAATGTAATTCGTAACAAAACTTCCTAGTTGATAATATTTCGACGGAAATTGATGATTGATAATATTTCAACGGAAAATCAAAGTTAATATCAACTCTCATAGTGGCAACACATATTACTGTCTATACGAGTGACTAAACATGCAGATTCATCGATGTCTCTTATTGTATAGTTTTAACCATAAACTGCTCAGAGTCTCTTTTTTTAAATTTAAAATGCATTGAATACTGTGTCAAAATGAATACCGGCGCCAGAAAGTACTCGAAAACCTTGTTATTTGGTTCTGAAACCTGAAGTGTCAAGCACTGATGAGCTATGGTGCATTTTTTACATTAATTTTATTGTTCTCCATTTGGAGTACGTTAACCTAGATTTTTGTTATTTCGGATCGGTTCCGTTACCAATAAATATGACTTAACGAGGTTCTACTGTATATAATTTTGATTCATTTCACTTCCTTTGCTGAAGGAAATAGGAGTGACATGTTCCTATATAATAATTATAGCAGCTATTAACTTTTTGATGGTTAATTACCATGTAAATATTATTGATTTTAAAAAAAGACCAAAACAAATTTGACCAAAAAAACCCAAAAATATTTCATAAAATTATTCATTTATTTAGTTCAGTACTTGTGCGATTTAATTGATCATTTGTTTGGGGCGTTCGGCAAACGGGGCCCCGAGCTGAGTCTGGCATTGCTTCCACTTACTTGTGCCAGGCTCCTTTCTTTCTTTTTTCGGACCTTCCTTGGTCACCTCTTGTTCTTTTCGATCCCGACGCTATTAAGGCTAGGGTATCTTTCATTTTCCTCTTTTTTTCCATCCCTCTCATTTTTTGTCCTACGCCTCATTTTTTGTCTCCCCTTATTCTTTGTCCCCCCTCATTTTTTGTCCCCCCCTCATTTGATGTTTTGATATTTGGTTTTGAGATATGATTTGGTATGTTGTAAATCAGTAGGGTTTTTAGTGGGTATGGCTGAGTTATTCGGCGAGTCCCACACGCGGGGAGAGTCATGTTGGCTCTCCTTTAGTGCGTAACTGCATTTTTCCCTACCTGTACAAGTTTTTCGGGCACCAATGACCTTTGATGTCGACATGAGCCGTAAAACCCCACAAAAAAAATTGTTTTGGTAGAATTTTACAGAGATGGATACTATTATTTACGCATTTAATCGCTAAATTTTAGAGAACCAAAAGCTTTAACCTTCAGTAAATCGCTTGCTAGAACACACTCGCCTTCGTTTTCAAGGCGCAATGCCTGAGAAACAGCCTGAATACCTGTTCCATTGCCAAGTTATTCGTTTAAATGGTACTATAAGAGCTTAACTATTGATACATTCTGTGGGATATCACTTACGTTTGTACCAATGAGAACACACTTATATTTACCGTGATACAACTTGTCGCAGAATAAGAAACGAAACTTGGATTACTCATCAATGACGGAGCAAACGCTGCTAAGACCTCCTGGCAGTGGCTGATCCAAGAAATATTAAAGGGATCGACTGCCCCTCAACCCTCTACCTAAACTGAAAAAATATTTTATTCCTTTTTTTACCGCGTATAATAAATAAGTTAATACTTGAATTGACGTGTTTTGTCGACTTGAATTGACGATTTTCCTTGTTAAATTAATTTGAAATATTAGTTCAACAGCACACGAATTGCGGTGCGGACTCCTCTTCAAACAAATCCTGGACACGTGAGGACAGGAATGAGCAAAATACTCCCACGAACTCCATAAATCTTGATATGTACAGTCAAAACCCCGTCACGAATTACGACTTAGTAGCGATTCATCCCAACGGCTTCCGATGAGAATCGGGACACTTCGCTACGTAAATAATATGAAATAGTTTAATTTTGTAATAGTGCTGGTTTCGAGAATTTGGGAATATTATTAACGAATCTTGGTCAAAATCGACCAAACATGATAGTAAAATTGTTGAAGTTCGTTTAGATGAGGTGGTCGAAATCTGCCGAAACGCTATTGAGATTACCGTAAGACCGTTTTATCGCGACCTCGCTGTATTTCCGACCCATGCCTCGGCAATGAAAAATGACAAGCGTTTTACTAGCGTTTGGTGGTGGTGCACCGCGGCCGTCATATGTCCCTAGTATGCTGACAGTTAACAGCTATGTCGGAGTGCTTCATCATAACCTGAGCTCGCTTCTGACAACGGGTGTTGACATCGACGCCTCGAAGATGACAGACGATTCGTCTTGCGTGCATTCGTTTCGGTTTAAAATGGAACATTGAAAGGACTCTTCCTCACACTTGGCAGAAGAGTCCAATACTATTTTGAATTTAAACATTATCTTTAGGGAAATTATGATTGGTTTTGGGAAACAGTTCCAAGTCTAGGAATTCCTATTCACATACGCAGTTTTCAACTCTTTTTTAAAAATTCTATTTACTTATTCTATCGTCCTTTACTTACTATCGTTTTTTACTTATTCTATATTATTTACTTAACCATCATCCGATGCAGGAGCGGATCTCTCTAATGGGCTAATGGGGAGGGGACTCATCTAAAATATTGAGAAACATATCGATGTATATTAGTACTTTGAAATGTCTATACATGTATTTTATTATTTGATTATTATTTATTAAACCGGCAACTTATATACGTCATGTCTAGGACACACTTCAAAGTGGAACATATTATCAAAAGAGGTTAAACATATTATCAAAAGAGGTTATTAGCAAAATGAAACTTATTGGGAAGTGCTTAGGTAACGAAATAAACTCCATCCCGATGCAGTGTTATCTTTCTAATTCGAAGCCAAACAGTTGCACGGAAACCCCTGAGTACGTGAGAAGAGAAAATAACGTACTACGAAAATATGAATTGAAAATCAGTAACTTCTTAAATCACATAATGTGAAATTCTTTCACAATTTGTTTCTATTTGATGAACAAGCAAAAGCACTCGTATAAGGAAAATATACTGATGTAAGGAAAATATTTGTCTTTCATTTTATAAATTGAGACCGAATTCAAAGTCTGATATGTCGTATTATATGTCGTTTTACGATATATATCTTGTTATTTTCAATGCAATTTATTGAGATCATTGTACATTTTGCTTTGTATGTACATTTAGTTAATTCTCCTGTAGTTTTGTAAAAATACTTCCCTTAATGGTCAAACTGTAAAAAATGTTTCCATAAAATCTGAAATTATGCGATTTAAAACGTAACAAAAACAAAAGATTTTACTCTATTCATCTTGTCAATGATTTATAGTTCATAAATATAATAGTTTAAAAATATAAATTTATCAATTTCACGTACTTAATCGAGTGATACCGTTTTGTAGTTTCTTTTTTAAATTTTGTGAGTATTTTATATTATATACTGTATTACTTAATTGAACAACATTTTGAGGTTTTTATGGTTGAATCTGAGTAAAATTCGATAAACTAATCTGTGAGGAGAATACAAATATATGTATATATATATATATATATATATATATATATATATATANTCCTAAATATATTTTTCTATTAGCACATAGTTATATCACAATCAGTTTCTCTAACATTTTTCTTCTAAAGAAAAAAATGCAATGTTTGAAGATTTGAAAGCAAGATGCCGTAATCAGTATTACTTAGTAAACGGTAGTACACCGTTAGTGCTTATAGTTCTAATTAATATAACGATACCAATTAATTGAAAAAAGGTTACGGGAGAAATTTTTTAAATACCCTTACTTAAGTATGTATCACGAAAAAGGTGAATTTTTTTTTTTGAATTGAAATTTTACATTCAAATTATCACCACCATACATTGTAACATGAATATTTCTACTATTAAATTTAAGGATGGATGTTGTTTATTGTCTGAAAATAACTCAGTGAGGTGTATTTTACTTCTGTAATCGTGAATTCTCTCCTCCCCCTTTAATGTAATATTTCCCGACATTTAAATGTAAGTAAACGACTATTCGATGGCTTAATACGGTCACGTGACGAAATAGCATTCTGGGCCCACAGATCAGGCGCGGCCCCGAGTGGGATTACCTTCCGCTTCATCTTAACCGGTGGAAACCGATACAGTCTGATGGAGATCAAGAGTTTCAATAGACTTAGAACGTGATTCAGCTGACCTCTGTTCAGGCGCCATTTGGTGAAATCCAGCCTTTAGGTTGTTCCCTACGTACCTGAAATTTTCCCATATATTATTTAGATTTTATTTCCTTACAAGTCCTTTCCTATTACACGAGAGAATAATAAATTATTACTATGTGCCATGATACAATAATTCCCTACTTGCATAAATTCCCAACCGTACAAATAAGACGGTACTATTCAACTTAAATTCTCTTCCTCCAATTAGGGTAAACCGAGTAATTTTAATTTTTAAAATTTTATTTATTGTTCCGTGGATCGATAATGGAAGAAGCTCCGGCATTTCAATATATCGTAGAAATTTGAATGTTTAATATTTTTTTTATGTTACTAATATTGCGTCTGATATTTATTTTTCTTATTCAACGTAATGTAGATAGTACATACAACTTACGATGGAAATCAATTTATTAAACAAAATTCTATTACACATGGTATACCTATATATCTTTTATATATACACATAAAAACTATTGGTATTGTATTTATATTTCCTTCAATGTGATAATAGAATTATCCTACCTATATTATCTACAATGGGATATTAGAAATCATTTCCAAATCTAGACCAACGGACTGCAACACACGACAGCACTTTATAGTGCACGTGCCCAGCTATGCTGACCACCAAGCGGTTGTCAGCAAATTGCGGGTTCTTCAAAGTGAGGACCCCAACACCTCATTCTTTTTTCATCGGGTCACCGAGGAAAGGAGCCACCGCCTGGTGATTCGAGGCCTTCAGCCAAATGAAGACCTCGAGTCACTTCGCGGTGATATTGAAAGCCAGGGGGTGAAGGTATTTCACCTCACTGAGCTACAGAAGAAGAATGGGGAGAAAGGTCGTGTACATCTCGGTCTCTACGTGGTGGAGATCGAACACACAGCTGTGCAGACCTTTAAGAGTAATATTCGGTATCTGGGTAATGTTCGCGTCTCGGTGGAAGAGTGTCACCGGTGCGAAGGGATTGCCCATTGCTCCAGATGCCAGGCGTGGGGCCACACGCAACCATTGCGCGAGGGATGTGGTATGCCCACTCTGTGCGGGTCCCCATAGCTTGGCAAACAGCACTTCTCGGTCAACCAAGCTGACATGTAATAACTGCGCAGGTGACTACTGCGCCTCATGGTCTGGCTGCCCGGCCTTTCTTGCGCTAAGGAACGCCGAGCGGAGCAGCTTACTCGAGCTCGAGAACAGCAGGCAACACGCAGGGTCAATGCCGCAGCACGCCTCACTCTGACTACTGCATCCTCTCCAAGGCCAATGTCGGTGTCTTTTGCTGACATTGTCCAGGGCTCTCCTCTTCTTCCATCTCCTCCTCATACGTCTTCTACTGTATCGGCTTCCTCCTTGTTCGGTGGGATCACCCCTGAGGACATTAAGACTCTATCTGAACTGTTTTCACTCTTGCAACAGTTTGATCTGCGTGCTATTATTGACGCAGTTAAACAATCCTATACTATCCGCCCCTAGCCCGTTCCTCTCCAAGGTACTTACTGCCTTACAGGCTTTCTGCTCTCTTCTAAATGGCTTCCCAAGCTATCGCCTCTTTTGCGTCGTGGAACTGCCACGGCATCTCCATCTTGAAGACCGCTGAAATCCGGCAATTTCTCTCTGACTTCTCTATCCATGTCCTTCTCCTTCAGGAGACATGGCTTACTCCCTCACTTAAATTTTATCTTCCGGGCTATCACATTATCGTGATGATAGACCCTACGCTATACCAAATCTCAACCCCCACGGCGGTACAGCCATCGCTATTCGCAAATCTATTCCTAATACTTGTCTTCCAACTCCTCCTCTTACTTCTCTTGAAGCCACGGTCTTGGAATTTTGCACTCCAAAGGGCCCAGTCATTCTGGTGTCTGCGTACCGGAGGCCTAAAAAGACTCTCGACAGTGCGGACCTTGACTCTCTCCAGAGACTGGGTAACTGAATCGTCATCGCCGGAGATCTCAACTGCAAGCATACCGACTGGAGTTGCACAGTTTGTAACGCCGGTGGTAGGACTCTGGCAATCTATCTTGCACAAGATCCCAATCTCATCCTCCCTCTGGACCTACCCATCTAGTTGACAATGTTCCCCACGACATCATCGACATTGTCCTTCACTCCTCCAATATCCCAATCACCACTCCACACCCCCGGTTCGAGCTAACCCCGGACCATCTCCCCATAGTTTTCTCCTCCTACCTAGGCCCTTTCCTTCACGATTTCAAACCTCCCCCTACTATCAAGACGGACTGGAGAGGGTACACCTCCCGGCTTAGACGGAAGGTGGATTCCCATCTCCCATTTACCTCATCCGACGACATTGAGCATGCCATCTCGCACGTTACGAACCACATACTGACTAGCTTCCGACAATACAGTACCTTTACACCTACCACTGCCTCTCACCATGACACTCCCCAAGACATTCTTGCTCTGATGCGGGAACGTCGCCGTGCACCACGGCAATTCTACCGCACCAGGGATCCTGCTGACAAGGCCCATTTCCTCCAAATGAGACGAACATTACGAGACAGACTCCGTGAATTTCATGCCCAGCAATGGCAAGACTATCTTTCCAGGGCCAACGTTTCCTCTTCCGACGACGTGTGGAAAATCCAGAGAACCCTCCGACACCCTTTCACTGCCATCACCCCTCTCCTCTTTCCTGGTACGCCCACTCCCACCTACGACGTGTCCAGAAAAGTTGAGATCTTCGGCGATATCTTAGAAACCCGCTTTTCGCCTCCATCATTACGCCCCACTCCTCTCCCTTGACCACCCTTCTGCCCCAGTTTTCTCCCATCACCCCAGACGATGAGTGGACCTTAGGAGTCTGGGAGGTGAAGAGCGTCAATACCAAGATGGTGGGTGGCTCCCATAAGCTCCGTGGTGTCTATCTTCACCATCTTAGAAGATACAACTATCGTCCGGATACTTTGAGTTTTATGCAATTAAAGAGAGATTCAAATTTAGTTATACAAGTAATCGATTGTATGTGAACAAGTAATCAATTTGTTACTTCCTTTCTGTGCCTCCCCATTATTTTAATAAGTATATTTTTTATGTTACACAATTTAAAGAAATATTGGCCAAATATAAGAATATGGTCCTATCAGGAACCTTGGGGCAAAATGTGATATCCTTCCTAGAACTACGTACCTTGCTATCCACAATCGAAGCCTGCCTAAATTCTCGTCCGTTGTTTACCCAGCCTACAAATGATGATGACGTGGAAATTATAACTCCACAACACCTGATACAGGCCATCCTTTAAAAAATTTACCTTTCACCCAAGACGACAAAAAATGTCAAAATCCAATTCAACGATACATGGCTTTAAAAAACCATTTAAATTATTTATGAAGTGTTGGTCTGCTGATTATTTGTCAAACTCCCCAGGACTAAACAAATTGACATTTATGTAATAGATGAAAAATCTCAGGAGGCAGGAGGACTTCTGAGTAAAATAAAATCACTCTAAATAATTGCCATTTAGTAATTCTGTGTAATAAAAATTCCCTTAAAATAGGGCAATTAAAACAATCTCAAAATCCTTTAACTTCGAGCCAATAGCTTATGTAGGTTAGTTTATACCGGAAAGAAAGAATTCTTTACCTTCCTTCCTGCTCCCGCAAATGCACATTTTGCCGAATATAAGAATATGGCCAAATATAAGAATATGGTCCTATCAGGGTTTGAAAAAATTATTGATGCCATATTACTACAAATATCATTGCAGTTCCAAAAATATAAGTCGTATTCTTCGCTCGTAATATTTACGGTAGTTATAAAGAAATGTTGTTCCGCACTATTTTCTTTTCTCCGCCACCGGTTATATTAGTATGTTAGGATATGATAAGGACTAATTTAAAATTATGGTCCTATCCTAACGTGTTTTTTCGTATATCCTTCCGCGAGTTATGCTACCTCCATCACACACGCACGCACACGCGCACACACACACACTCTGTATATATAT
>NNCF01129706.1:313579-370329 GCA_002313205.1 Laupala kohalensis
GATGACGAGCCCTAAAACCCCACACAAACAAACAAAAACTAGTGTAAGAATTCTACAAGAAAAAAAACATTAATTAAAAAATGCATATGATAGTGTAATGAACTATAACAAACATTTTATTCGGACTCAAAGCCAATAATTCAACAATTACTGTCTTTTATTAGAGATTTGAAAGTAAAATAAATACCCAAAATATTATTCTACTCTATCTCTGCTTCATCCATGTTAAATATTATTCAAGGTTCTTGAAATAGTAAAGAAATGCGTAAATGTAGCAGATATAAATTATTTTACTGCGTAAATATCAAACTCTCAAGCGAAATACCGTTAATGTGGATGTAATGCGAACTGTTTCGAAATGAACCTGCGGGTGGCCTGTCAGATGCACCTGGACTGAACAGGCGCCTCTTGCGTGCGGATGCGACGCGCGCTTGCGCAGTTCGGCAGAATTGACGTTCCCGCCTTGAAGATATAGTAAAATATCTTCAGTAGGCGACTGAAGGCCGTTGTGAAAACAGCGAACGTATCCAAGCTGCAACTCCCTCGCAAAAGGGTGGTAGAAAATTACCCCACCAGATAGCTCCAGCGACCGGGCACACGAAAGGCCAGCAATATAAATTCAGAATTCTTGCATCAGAGAGCGTGGCTGTCGCTAGACCTTGACAGTCGAGTGACGATGAACTTTCATCTGTTTTATGCTGCTTCTTTTACGAGAAACGAACTCGAGGAACAAAATACGTATTGGATCTCATAAAATTCGTTTTATGCCAATTTTTTCATATTAAAACATTTATCTGGTATTCACATTGTAAATAGTGTGAATTATTTCTTAATTTCAAGTTATTATTAGCAGAGCAATCAAAGCTTCCGAACAATGAAATCTTATTTTTTATAAGCTCCAATGAGATTGATTCTACTTCAACAATAGGTGTATTTTTTAATGAAGTGATCTTCCTTGCATTCACACTTGTGAAGACGGTGTTCCTAGGAGCCGGCTGATTTTACTCTCAAAAGTGTTCTTTGACCTTCATGTGAAGTATCCTTTGTCTTAAAGCCAAAACAAAATCAGAACACGTGCTTCGACAACAAGTGAAATCTATCGTAAATACGAAATGTGTATAAAATTGATTCATTCATTTACTCGGAATCGTTGCCCACGGACGGACGTTTCATCCTTACAAAAATCACTATAACGGAATCAGGGGTCTCCAAAACGGATATTTCCGTAAAAATCTCATTTTCGAATTTTTCCACGATTACTATACTTTCTATATACCACGTATATGAAAAAGTAAAAACATGATATTCATAATCAAGTTATTATTGTGAGTTTGTTTGTCGAATGTAATTTTCCCCTTAAATTAATTGGCAATTGGTTGATTCTTATATATCTATTTTTCTCCTTTCTTAATTAAGAAACATGAAAATATTTTTCTGTTAGGACTTATTTTCTTTTCTTTATTACACATAATTGCGTCATTTGATTCATTGTGACTTTAACACTCATGTTTGTTTGGGAAATAGGTAATGCATTTAAATAGTGATGTATTGTTGACCGTTGTACCAAGCTGATATTGTTTTTCATGTGTATAACAACTGAGATGAACCAATTGCCTGAAAATGATCCACAAAAAGGATTGAAACGTTATGTGTATGTTATTGTATTTGTGTTTTTGTGTAAAAATGTGTCTGTTCATAAACAATAGGGTCGTTTGATATGGTATTAATTATATATACAGACGGAACATGACTTTTTTTAACTTGATTTAATCATTTAATTTCATTTAATTCGTATCAGCCCTATTGACATTAAAGATCAGATACCCATCGTACGGTAATAGTATAATTAAGTTATTTTGCTCTATCATACATAATTAAAAAGCTTTTGTATTTTATCCCACAATTTCATAACCCACAAACTCACATTATTATTCAATTCTCTCTTATTTTTGTCAGTCAATTTTATGAAACCCTCGAGGACTCGCACCTCTGAAAATATGAAAAATGTAGAAAAATAAACACCAGAAGAGTATCCATAGAATTCAGTAACACTGCTGATAGGTTAGGTGAAGCAACAAAAGAATATCTCGCAAGTCTTTCGAATTATGCAAAATAATGAGTGGCGCCTTCAGTTCGCTGCGCGAGTCATCGAAGGTGAATATATTAATTAGATAACATTCACTCGCATGTGTTCGTGGGCGCGACCTATAATTCAAATTAATTGAACGTTATTAGAATTTTTATTTATAAAATACTCGTTCCTTGTTTAATGTCAGTAACACATCTTGACTCAGCATTCAAGCTTCCTAGTACACTGTGGTGCTGGGAAGTAGTGATTAATTTTTTTCCATGATCAAGTAAATCTGAATTTTCCATGGAGAGTGACCAGGTATTTATTTTCTAGATCAATCAATGTAATTTAAGGTCAATCAAGGAAATTATGACTTAGGAACGTTCAGGAAACATACAGAAATATTTTTGCGTAGAAAATTAAAAAATGCATCTAATTGTACTAAGATTTAACAATGTACAACTACATTCGTTAATTTTGTCAAATTAATTCCAGTCGCTATTTAGGAAGTCAATGTTCTCAAACTTGACGTTTTCCTTTTCGCTTTTTACGTGGAATGCACCGAGTATTGCTATTTCAGTAACTGTGTCCGTACCTCAACGTACACTCTCAGGACACATCTCGGTAAGTTTTGTCGTGTCATCTCCACTGCCGTCTCGTTTGTTATAGGTTTTTCTGCGATTTTGTCGAAGAAATAAAGCACACTTCAACCTATTGGTGACATTCACATATTAACGTTCACATACATAGAAAGAGGCATGGAAAACTATTTGCTAAAATATTTGGCCAAAATATAGTAGTGCTACAAAATTACTAAATAGTTCCGTTTAGATATAATAATATGCAATAAAATGATAACTAATACAATAAAGCGATTCAAAGAACAGGTTAGAATCAGAATATAAATGTATTTAAAAAAATACTACAAAGGCTGGATAAATGTTTATGTCAGTGCTAATGGACTATCCTCCATGCACCAAGGACTATAATGACTTGAGACAGTCCTTCTTTAATATTATTAGAAGAAAAACTAAGGGTTTCTTGTATGTGATATGCACAAAACCCAAACTAAGCCATTGGACGGGAAAAAACGACCAAAACTAGTTTTAGGCATTCAACTATTGAAAGAACAAACGCTCGTTTGGCTGAAGTTATTCGAGACGCTAAAAAACTCACTGAGCGGGACACAGTAATCATCATAGGTGGGCAGAACGATATTAACTTGGGTGGTCATTTCAACGCGTCTGAACATCTACAGAAACTAAAAATGGCCTCCCTGCACACGAATATAGTGCTCTCTAGCCTTCCTCCACGCTTCAACGTTCCACAAATAGACCACGAAATTAACCTGGCAAACATCTCCCTAAAACATCACCTGGCAGACACAAAAATCACATTTTTTGATTTGCAACCACACCTGACTGCCAAGGACTTTACCCAGCACGGTTTACACCTGAAACCGTCTGGGAAACAGCACTTCGGTTCTCTCCTAGCTTCACATCTGACCTCACATCATCCACCTCCTCCATTACCTCCTCCTGCACGTACCTCATCTCCTCCTCCACCTCCCTCTACTTCTACCTCATCTCCTCCACCTCCCTCTGCTCCTACCTCATCACCATTTCCTCTTCCTATCTCCACACCCATTTCTTCTCCTGTCCCCGTTCTTTCACCTACTGCTTCCTCATCTCCCACGTCAACATCTATTCCTCCTGTCGCCCCCATACACCGTTACAACTTGCGCTCAGGAGTACGATGTGGTACTCGAAGGTGACAATCGCGTTCAGGTGCTGTGTGCGAGCTTCATCCGGAACTAGAAGCTGTACCAATTTCAAATTCCTCTCCACAATCTAACGTCGATTCCATTTCTCGTGAGTCACAAACTCTTTGCGAAAATAAAATAATTATATTTCATCATAATGTCCAATCCCTTTCAAACAAATTGACAGACATTGAAATTCTGGTACACGAAAATCGATTCGATTTGCTATGCCTCACAGAGCATTGGCTTTCAACTAAGAACATCAACGGTACTGCCATTTCTAATTATTATTTAGCAAGTTCTTACTGTCGGCAAAATTGTAAAGGCAAAAATCCCCATGAAGATACGTGTATCTACGTTCGTAGTGATATTTTATCTTCTCCACTGACAGGCTACGAGAACTTCTGCGTATATAGTGTGTTCGAATTTTCTGCAGTTAATCTGACCGACACCGGTATTGTTGTTTTGTGTATTTATAGACCTCCTCAATGAGATCTTGACATATTTTTTTCGGAACTTCGAAAATGTTTTAAAACATATCACACATAAATCTACTAAATTTATCGTTATATGTGGTAAATTTAATATCGATTTCTTGAGTACATCCGACTCTGCACATTCACCAGTTAATCGATTCAAGAATCTTATCGACTCCTTCAACCTTATTACTACGATAAACGACCCCACTCGCCTCTCCGGCTCATCTCAAACATTGCTAGATCAAATTATAGTCAACAATGGAATCTCGTATCTCTCTGAAGTGTTTATCGCCGGATACAGTGATCACCTTCCTCGAGTATTGACAATTAATAATAAACTAACACCTCTTAAAATCCTTTACAAAATTAGAAAAGAGTTTAATGACATAAATAAATCCATATTTATAAATTATTTGCGTGAAGAAACATGGAAAGAAGTTTACAATTGCCAAAACACCGATGACAAATTCAATGTATTTATCTCAATATTCCTAAAACATTACAATTCTAGCATTCCCACAAAACGCAAGTTAATTAACACAAAGAAATACAATAGATGGATCACCCAAGGAATAAGGATTTATTCAAAAAACAAACGCCGTTTATATTATCTTTCAAAACGTTGTAACCAACCACCCGAATTCCATAATTATTTTCGTAAATATAAGACTATTCTTCGAAAAGTAGTCTATGCAGCTAAAGATATGGAAAACGACAGGCATATACTAAAATCGAACAACCGGATGAAAGCCATGTGGAATATTGTTAACAATTACACGTCAACTTCTGAAAATCGCGAAGAAAATGTTTCTTTACTAAACGATGGCAAGATCGTGTCAAATCCTCAGGACATCGCAAGTTTGTTTAATTCTCACTTCTCAGAAGTTGGTAAAATAACGAACTCAATATATCCAAATCAATGTCCTCCAATTATTACCACCCACATACCCAATTCTATGTTCACTTCCGAAACTAACGCCAGTGAAGTCATGGGAATCATCAGCTCCTTAAAAAACAAATTTTCACGAGGCATAGATGATATACCTGAGTTTATTGTTAAATCTTCGTCCCACGCTATATTAAATCCACTCGTAAATATTTTTAATAGTTCTTTATCGGAAGGGGTGTATCCTAACATATTTAAGAGAGCTAAACTGAAACCTTTACACAAGAAAGGAAACAAACTGAATATTGGAAATTACCGACCAATGTCTCTACTACTCACTTTCTCAAAAATCCTAGAAAAATTGTTCTATAAGCGTCTTCTAGATTTTTTATCAAAATATAACATTTTCTCTGACGATCAACACGGTTTTAGGAAATCCTTTTCCACTACAAGCGCCATATTTTCCTTCTTAAACGATGTTACCACATCTCTTGACANTAAACAATGTTACCACATCTCTAGACTGTGGAGAAAATCCTCATGGTGTTTTTCTTGACTTATCCAAAGCATTCGATGTCATCGATCACGGAATTCTTCTTTCCAAATTGCATTCTTTAGACATTCATAGACTTCCACATCAATGGCTAACTTCTTATTTAAAAGATAGATATCAACAGACAGAAATATCCTATTCTAAAAATAAGATACTTCAGTGTTGTCTTTCAGAAACAAAGCCACTTACTTGCGGAGTACCCCAAGATTCAATTCTCGGTTCTATACTATTTTTATTGTATGTGAACGACATGTCATCATCCACATCAGATTGTAAAATGGTTATTTTTGCTGATGACACTTATTTACTATGTAAACACGCCAATGCTCAAAAAGTTTTGTCAAACCTTTCGACTTGGTTCCATGCAAATCGTCTCATTGTAAACACTGACAAAACAGTGTCTATGTCATTTCACAATAGTATCACAAAATNAAACGGATCACAATTAAAATCTGTTACGAATACAAAATTCTTAGGTCTCCATATTCAAGACAACCTCAAATAGAATTGTCACGTTGACAAACTTAATTCCCAATTAAGCAAATAGTGTTACTCATTCCGAAACTTAGTTAACGCAGTTAGTCCACGTATTTCCCGTCGCGAATATTTTGCAAGATTTTACTCCCATTTACGTTACGGCATTACCGTCAGGGGAAATTCCGGTCAGAGCATTCAAACTTTCAGAATTCAGAAGAGGATAGTTCGAATAATTTGTAAATCTCACCCCCGAATCTCTCTTAAACGTTTATTTAAGGAATTAAATATCTTAACACTTCCATGCATTATATTTATGAAACGGTCGTGTTTGTTAAGACCGAATTACTGAAGTGCCGGCCTTGTTTCATGCAAAACAGTTTTGTACACGAACACAATACTCGCAATAGGAATAATATTCATTGTCCGAGTTTGTCAACCGCGCTTTGCCAAAAGGAACGGTATCATTCGGGAATCATTCTATATAATTCCCTGCCCAAAAAATATATAAGATATTATTTAATTGAATATCTTCAAATCCGCGGTTATAAGCTACCTTCTGCACCTGTGCTTCTACACTGAAATAATTTATTGATTTTAATAAAAATTAAAGCCGTCTTATACTTTATCACGCCATTGTTGTAGTACTTTCAAAATATCTGACAACAGTTTCAAAACTATTTTCCTGCATGCTAGTATTATGTCTTATTATTCATATAAATTTAGTTTTGTGTGTATTCAATTTTGGCACTGTTGTGTACATTAATTCTGTAGCCCCATTCTGGCCCGGGTTTTTCTCCGTTTTTCCTTCGGGTAGAGGCGGATTTCTTATACAGGTTCTCTAAGCTTTGTCTAGGCGCGTGTTTATTGTAACAATAAATCGTGAATTTAGTGTTTTTTCAACTCTTATGATTTTTAAACACTATACTCAGAATAATCTATAGTTCGATAATAACTTGTACATGTAAATTTTTGCTTAAAATAACAAACATATTGACATTCTATTAGTATTATAACTCGTAGCTAACTTTTTATCTTATCTAGGAATTTTTGCTGAAATTTTTGAATCCGCCTCTTCCTTAGGGCCCTTGATCAGAATTGATGAGATGGTCCCTTGCTTCCGGAGAGTAAATTATGTTTATGGTCATACGCAGTTTGTACTGCGTTTTTTACAATAAATTTATTTATTTATTTAATCAACAAATTTAATGCTTTGTTTTGTGCATTTATTCCGTTCAGTCCCAGCGCCCTAAATTGAGGAAACTTAAAATAAACAAAAAAGTTGATCTTAATATATATTTTTGTAGCTAGTCTTTTTTATTAGTGTATCATATATAAAAATGCGCATATCTTACCTTTAATTCTGGAACTCAACATTATGGACTGAAATAAAAAATCTTTTGAACTTTAAGTGAATGTATTTCAACGTATTCCAAATAATTATATAAACATTTTTATGCATAATATTTTATCTGCCGTTAATGAACGGTAATTCCCACCATTTTCTGCTTAAAGCATTGTTGACGTCAAGCAACATAAATTTTTACATTTTATATTATAATTTTTGCTGTTCTCAAAATACGGTTATCGTTCAATCTCTGTATTTGTATTGTCACTTTTGAACGTGTTTGAATTCAGCAGGTTGACATAAATGATAGTTATGAACGATTTGAAGATTTTTTTATAAATGATTTTCATTAGTGAAGTTTATAGGTCAAAAGGCAAAAATATGTTTAATAGGTTAGAAGATACAAGTTAGGAAGATGGTAGGTTGCGTAAATGCGAAGATTTCGAGAGGGGAGGATTACATTGAATAGAGTAGGGAATCTCAAAATCGAGCGTAAAAGATGGTCGGTCTTACCATGTGTGGGTTTTAAAAGACGATAGGTCCACAAAATCTTGAATTTTTGGGATTTACCTACAAAAACTGAGTTGTCACACAAATGGAGAATAGTTTATTTTTACTTGTTAATCCAACGAACCTTCTTGTCAGGAACCGCGCAGGTCGAATTTTCGCTTCCGGGGTATGACAGCGCTGCTGCACCATTTCATTGAAACGCTTTTAAAATCTAAACCATTCGTCCAAATTATACGATTTAAAGATATTATTTTATCTTTGTTAAATGCGCTAAATAAAAAAGCTATTAAATTTGATGATGGTTGATTTTTCCATTCTTAAATTATACTATTAAATAAATGTTTTTGAAATAACACTTCTATTTTTAATAACGCTTTTTCAATAATGTAGGTAAACCTTTGTGGAACGTCGCGGATATTTTTGTAGAACTCTTCAAGGCGAACAATACTGTCATTCATAGTTTTCACCTATTTCTAACCTTGTCTGACCTTTCCTATCGTATTTATGGTTAGGTAATTGGTGATTTCAGGAGGGTTTTTAGTGGGTATCTTTGAGTTTCTCGGCGAGTCTCATACGGGGAAGAGTCACGTAGACTCTCCCTATGGTGCGTAACTGCATTTTCCCTACCTGCAAAACCTTAAATGACCCAGACGTGGTGACTTCCCCGCTGATCGGAGGCGTTTGTGCAAACCTCTGCGTGTCCTCGCTATATTCCCGTGTAAATCCTGGCACTACAGTGGGGTGTCCCGTTGTTGGACTCCATGGTGGGTCGGGAACACTGGAATGAAAAGTAAGTCCATTGTTATGGCAAATTTACCCCCACATTTCGCTCTTGGAAAGGCGATTACCCCGCTCTTGGAAAGGTGATTAAATCTGTCGTTCGCAATCTGAATGGTGAAATTCTGCTGGAGTCACGTACAGACAAGCTGATCAACACCATGTCGCGGCAGAATATTTATAATCTTAAAATTAAAGTTTCTACGCGCCCCAGCCTCAGCTTGTGCAAAATAGTGTTCAACCACGATGATTTTGCACAAGAATCAGATGTATATCAATGTATTCATGAGCGGGAAGGCGTTGTTTACATCCAAAGAATCGAGAGGAAGTTTCAGGGAAACTTTGTTTCCACTTTCACACTGATTCTGACATTTGATCGGTCCTCTCTTCCAGGAACCATTTCATGTGGGTTTCATACCCTGCGTGTCCACCAATATGTGCCGAACCTTCTTTACTGCTTTTAAGTGTCAGAGATTCGGTCACACGTTGTACCGCTGGAAGTCATCCTGCGAAGTTCTTTGCTGTTAGCCGTTATACGAGCTGTCATCATGCTTGTTGCTTCCGTGCTATGTAAATTGTAAAGACAGTCATTTTTCCAATTCCAACACATGCACAAAATTTATCATGGAGGAGGACATTCAAAATATATGAGTTTCGGAAAATGATTTTATATATACGCCAGATACCATTGATCGACCGACAATCGAAAATGCGAAGTCTACTGTACCTCGAAGTAGTATTTATTTACAATATTTATTTGTAATTTATCATATGCTACGACTATACGTGTTATCGTGTTTCACAGTCGCAAATTGTCTCATTAGCTTCAGGGTTCGAATTAAAGGTGTGTTGGGGGGGGGGAGCCAGGGAATGTCCCCTTTTCCGACATTTTCCCAGACATCAATTTCTTTCTTTTTATTCCCCACCAAGGAAAATATAACTCCACCTCTTATAATTATAAAGGGCTCTAATGACCTCGATGTTGACGAGCCCTAAAGCCCCACAAAAAAATCTTATAATTATGAATCATAAATGTCAAAATTAAGCATTAGTTTCAGCTAATGTGACAACAATGTTTCATGGAATATATTATAATACGCCAATCGTTGTAAAAAGACAAATTAATTACGCAAGTTCATAAAATGTCAATGACACTTTTTTTAAATTTTTTACTGTACTGCATAGAAATGTGAAGAAACATAAAAATTTCAAAAGTTCCTCTCCCCTTTACATTTTATTTAATTCGAACACTGATTTGCTCTCCTTAATTTGAGAATTTCCAGAAAGGAAGGAACTAGGATGATGAATAGTGAGGGAGGAAGGAGTCCACCTAAAAAACCTTTATTCATCCTCATGAAACTCACCTCGAATTTACCAGGTGTGCACTGCCCTCGGAACTGATAGGACAGGGACTAACTGCTACGTCACTCGGATCGTCATTATATGAATAATGATTTCACAAATGACATAACTCGCAGACTGAAACGCTTCAAAAATACTATGCATAGTATGTACAAATAACGTACTGATTCAAAAGTGTTTCTGTTATAATTTAATATTGGAAATAATTTTAATTATTGAAGATGTTTTTGATAAGGCAGGTGAAAGTTTGGCAAAAAAATTCACTCTCTATTGAAATAACGAATGGATATTTACTCTCTCTTCAGTCATGGAATAAAGATGTCTACTATAAAGGTCACAGTATTGATTAGTTAACATATAGACGTTATTGCAAAACTGGTACTCTTAGTCTTCGGAAGACTGGGCACTCTAGATGGCCGTTTTTTACTGCGGAAGAGTTTCTCCGAATTCTAGAGGTAGAAATTCAGACGAAGTGAACTTTGATAACTGTGATCTTGGACTATTCTTTTTTTAAGGGGCTTGAGGGCTCGTCAACGTTAACTATTCTTCTTATTATTACGAATTCTTTTTAGAAAGAGATAAGTACTGTAAGTGGTTATATGGAACTAATTTCGTTGGCGAGCCCAAAAGCCCCAATTGAAAAAATGATACTTATTCAAGAGGTCCCCAGTAAATCTAGGTTAATGTCATCTTGAAAAATGAACCATCCTTGTCTTTAACCTTCTCGGATGCATGACGCAGACCGCGGGATGATTTCCTAGAACGCGTATGGCAGAAGCACTTGGAACACAGTCCCTCACTGAGGACGCCTAATAAATTCATGTCAGCAACAGAAACAACCGTTGTCCTCTGTAAAATAAGCAGCAAATGAGTATGTGAAACCCAGAAGCTTATAAATCAGGGGTACTTCGTTTTAATTTAGAAAACAGTATTGCTCTTTGGGGCATTTTTATTTACATTCACATACGTTACTAGACGCATGTACATGTTTTTTCTTTACAAAAAGTTTTAGATCGAAATAAATGTCGTTCTTTAGGCGCGGTTAAAAAGATTGTCCTTAAACAAATGTGCTAAAAATGATTATGCATGTTTCATGTAGGACTAACTGAGCACACGTGGAGTAACTCGTGTGAATATGATTACTACATAAATACTATTTCTAGAAACACGATTGTGGCCTAGTAAACAAGTTTTTTTATTAATGTTTGTAGTTTTGGCGTGTGATTTACTTACATTAGTATCCTTAATCCTACCTTATTTAGTAAAGAAGAAAACATCACCGAATGATTTTACAACTTTGAACTGCCATCACAAGATAAAAAAACAACAACTGAACGCATTGATACTTTTATTAAGTTTATAAATTTCACGTTTGTTTTAACATCTGAATAAAATTGATTTTTATAAAAACATGGAGAAAAATATCGATTAGATCAAACTATGTACGTACATATAATTAAAATAAATATTCTTCCGGGTGCAATCAGAATGCATTGGACGTATATGACGTACATTTCTCTATTTCCACTATGTTTCTAATGTAAACACGGAAACATTTACAAAGAATGTTGTTAAACGTATGGCTGTCATACAGTGCTAGTTGTTGAAAAGGCTCCTATTTTTACAGAAGGATAAGGATACAATAACCATTGTGTGAAATGTTTTCAGATTGTATGAAATGATGTACGTTTCGCAGTACGAAAATGAAAATATAGTTTTGTTGAAGTTGTCTATCAAAAGATATATTTTTAAACGAAATTTGATAAAAATTAATTTATTGTAACCTAACCTCTAAATTCAACATGTATTTGTAGATGCTCAATGATGATCGTGACCCATAAATATTACCGAATGTAACCAATTTTATTATACAAATATTTTTTTTTTCTGATTTATTGTACGTTTTCAGGTATGTAAGTTTTCATTTATAATGTGTTGTTCAAATGAATAATTTTAAAATACACGATGCCAGGGAAAATTAAGATTTATTATTTTTTTGTGTCCTATTGTCAATTCTAATTTCATTATAGATTATTGTTTACCTTTAATAATTCTATAATTAAAAACTTTTTTATTTTATTGCTTTTCTATTAACGATTTTGTTTGAATAGTTCATGACAGTACAGGCCTAATAACTACGTTATGAACTAGAGGTGACGTAGTAACATTCTGTTGAATCGCCATTTCGTGTTATGTATAGATTATATGGTGGGCTTTGTTTGGTGTGAGCGGTTTTTGTTTATTTATTATTGATTAACATTTTTTTGTGTTTACCACGATTAGATTTGATTCCAAATTGCGAGGAAAGATATACAAATAGAAAGATCCACGGGATTCTGTTTTTGGTTTTCTAAAGAACGAAAACTTACAAAGTAAATGGACGGAAGAAGAAATTTTGCTTCCATAGTCTTACTTTTATGGAAGTGAAAAATGTGACTATGCCAAGTGAGTGGAGTCTTATTTTCAAAGAATTTAGTGCAACATTCCTACTACTTGGACAGTCATTTGTGGCTACCGTTTTTCTATCTGCAAAATTATTAAATTCTTTGCACTTAAGATTTTTTCTTAATGTTATTTTAAATTATATTAGTTCAAAACAGTTATTTTTTCAGAATATGAGAATTTTTACAACGTTCTGAGTTGAGAATTGTGGTTAATAAATTAATAGAAAAAGTTGTCAATAATAATAATTTTTTCCTTGTTTCAATTATGCTGCAATAATTGAAACAATTATTGCAGCATAATTATGAGTAAAATATTTTACATGGTGTCGTCGACATATTAATTTCAAAACTTTTTAAACTGTAATTTTACAAGAAATATAATTTTGTTTATTTATGAATTTAAAAGTGACTCCTATATAAAATATGGAAAAAGTAGGAAGTTGTCAAATGTAAGCAAGTAATAATTTTTGGAAAATATTTTTGCATGATACAGTGAATAAATATTTTAAAAATTTTCACGTTCTATATTGTTTACAAACATCTCCAATGCGAGAAATAACCTCGAAAAAACGTCTCCATTAACACTGCCGATTTGTCACATTTCTACAAGAGACTCATCATGATTTTTTTATCCGAGACATACTCAGAAGTGTGATATAATTTGTACCATTTAATAATCAAATAATGAAATACCGCATCGTTGTCGATGCAAGGGTGTAATCCCGAGTAACGGAATGCTACTAAGAAATGGAGTGCACGTGTTTACGTCTCCATTTCAGTTGTGAGACCTGTAGTATCTGGGTATTGGCATGACCTCCTACAATTACCGGGTCGGAGTCCTACAACACCGGTCTCGTAGGCCGGCCGGCCAGCCAAAGAGATGTATCTTAGTTAACGCGTTCATATATTTAGTCGTAAATATCATAGAAGCTAAAAGCGTGAACACAATTACTTAAACTTCAGATTCATTTGACATGAATGCGAATGCATAAGCAATCCATTCGCTTCCAATTTATTTCAATAAAGTTCACGCATTTAACCAAGCTGGCCAACGGTACGATAATGCATGATCCAGTCTGGTAATTGTAAGAATTCAAGGTATTGTTCGTGCACGCACGAGAAATAATAATATCGAGTAGGTAGTGGCTTGAATAGTTGAAGCACTTCCGGCTCTATATTTACCCCACTTGCCATCGCGTCAACCTTCTGCAGGTTTAAGATGCTTAGTAGTTGATAGGGTATCTAGGTATAAGGTAACCTAGAAATTGAGATTTAAAACAGGCAACTTTTTTACTAAGTAGTTTTTCAAAGTGCTGCGTCAGTTTAAAGTGAGAATAATTGATTAGGGTGATTTTTATGTTACCATTTTACTCCTCTGAGTATCCGTGGATTTTCCCGCATAAAGGATCTTTAAACATATCATTCCAAAATCGTTTTTCTTTCAAAAATTGTTACAAGCGTTTTTTTTCTTTAAAAATGTCGTGAATTTTCTTTATCAATACCTCAAGTGTCAACCTCACTTACACATGCTTGTAACTTTTTCATTCATTGAGTCGCGAGCGGTAATGGTTCTTTTTGCTGATGACACTAATTTACTATGTAAACACGCCAACACACAAAAAGTTTTGTCTAACCTCTCGGCTTGGTTCAATGCAAATCGCCTCATTGTAAACACTGACAAAACAGTGTCTATGTCATTTCACAATAGTATCACGAAATCTTTACCCCAGGTTTCTCTTTCGTTAAACGGAACACAATTAAAAACTGTTACTTATACAAAGTTTTTAGAACTCCACTTTCAAGACAGTCTCAAATGGAATTGTCACATTGACAATATTAATTCCAAATTAAGTAAATTGTGTTACGCATTACGAATCTTAGTTAATATTGTTAGTCCGCGTATTTCCCGTTGCGTATATTTTGCAAATGTTTACTCCCATTTACGAAACGGCGTTACATTCTGGGGTAATTCCGGGCAGAGCATCCAAACTTTCAGAATTCAAAAGAGGATTGTTCAGATAATTAGTAAAATTCACCGCCGAATGTCTTGTAAACCTTTATTTAAGGAATTAAATATCTTAACACTTCCCTGCATTCATATGTATGAAACTGTCGTGTTTGTTAAGACCGAATTACTGAAGCACCATCCTTGTTTCATAAAAAACAGTTTTGTTCACAAACACAATACTCATAGTAAGAATAATATTCACCTTCCGAGAGTGTCAACCTCACTTTGCCAAAAAGGGCCGTGTCATCACGTGGAAGGCAAACTAATTTACTCTCCAGAAGCAAGCAAGGGATCATCCAATCAAGGGCGCCAAGGCAGAGGCGGATTTAACATCAGTTGCTGAACGTCTCATAGTAAAAAGAGAAAAAGATCAATACACTCGAACTAGAAATAGATTTCTCATTTTTGACCTCTCCACTTCGTTTATCATCGTCGTCATCTTAGTGGCCTCTAACCGAATTGTTGACTTTGGAACACTTTGACTGGATATTACATGCGTGACAACTGTCATTATTTAGCGCTAGCGCTATTATTATCACAATTAATTAGTTTAGTGAGCGCAATGGTGTGACATTGATTTAAGAGGATTTGGACAACAAGATTGAAAAACTGATATGTTGCTTTCCTGACCGTGCGTTCATTGAGAAAAATAATTACTTGTAGTTTTATTTCAGTTTAAACAGATGAGTCTGTGGTAGAGAAAACCGGACTCTTAACATTTGCGATGAGAAGAAGCAATCAATTAGCAACAGCTATAGGTACAAGCTGACTGGCACATTGACAAACGCAGAGAAAAAGTACTTGAAATGTTGAGAGAATGTTGCACTCTTATAGGTGGGTCACTAAGAATGTTTTATTTAAAATTCCGATTTAAAAGGGTACATTAAGAATGATAGTGGTTTTTTGAGTTTTTGCACGTCTCACGAACTAATTGAGATGTCACATTTAATATCGTTCATGAACTGTGTGTTAAATAAAATATCTATAAAACTTCTGTTTTATAAACTGGCTCGTGAGCACATCTCTCTTTCAGGTTTTTACTATTGTACCTCCATATGGAGATTTACAAAATGTAAAGAAAATGCCAATAAACTTGAACTTAATAGATATTTTTCTTTTAAAATAGAAGGAAGTATTTTCAGCTATACGTCGTCTACGCTAACGGCCCCAACGTGTATTACTAGTCCAATCTTTTTATACCCCTGCATACTAAGGACATTTCATAAACATTTTTGTATTTATTGCCCTTAAAGATGTGATTGTGAAAATTTTTTTTTAATGTAGCGGAGCTAAGTTCGGGACTCTTTGTTCGACTAGTGGAAAACATATTTGCGAAAATGTTCTAGAGTCGGGGCTAAGCCAGACATGGCTTTCGAGATGACTGCAAAGAACTCGAGAAATAAATTTTGTACACTGATAGGGGATGACAACGATTGAGTACTGTATCTTCCGTGAGACGATAAAACGGAGAGACTAGAAAATAGTCAGATCTGGTTCATCCCCAGAGATCTTTCTATTCATCATTTTTGCAATGCATTTAGAACATCGTATAAGAATATCTTACTATGTTCTTATGGGGCAACGTAAGGGCAGTTCGAGAATCCATGCGAAACATTCTTAAAATTCATTTAGATCGTACTCTGTCGCAAGTGATTAATGTTGTCACTATGAAGATGGTCCTAAAAATTTCTAATTCAAAGAGTTACTTAAAGGCGAAAAAACGTACTACTACGACTCTAAAGAAGCAAATGGAATAAACATTTACCAAATATTTCAGATCTTCTCCGAACCTTTCATGAAATTGCCCGAACGGAGTGGCGCACAAACGGGCAAACAACTAAGAAAGAAAACGTACATGAGAATGTTGTAGGAACATTTGTCTAGTTTATTTCTGTAAAGTGATATTTTCATCAAAAAGTGCAATTTACACGAAAAAAAATAATTAAAGGCAAGCTATTTGTTTTATATTGTCTTAACTTCCTCGAAGAATCAAAATTGAAATTCGTAATCAGCACCCAAAGACATTAGGAGCAAATTTAAAACTTCCCCTGAACACTCCAGGAAAAAAAACTCTAAATGACGGGACTTAGAGATGCCTTACGTACTTAGGCAACTGTTAAGAAGTCGTGTACACTGTAAGTGACATAAATATAATGTATAACAATAATCATCATGTACATTAATGCGCAAATATCCCAGACATTTTTAGTCCCTTTTCAGCGTAACCAGACGGAGTATCTCACAATTTAAATACCGTACTTCGATGCATTAAAAGACGTGTCGATGATTTCCTATTATTTCATCTTCACCTTACCTTTTCCCAGAGTACTGAATTAGAATTGAAAAGGATGTTACTTAACTGACAATTGACAACTCTGACACGTCTGGCCATGTTGGTATGAATAATATTCGTTGGGAATTGTACGTATGTTGCGTGATGTTCCATACATTATCATACACTATTCATAACTGTTTTGAGGTGGTGTTTACAATACTTAACGCTAAATATGAAATACAATGAAAGTTGCCTTCAACTAGTAGAAGGGGGAAATAGTATCTGCCATTTTTCCCAGGTAAATAAAAGTCTTGCTAAGTGGAAGTAAATGTTGAAATTATCGCACATAATGTTAGTTTGATTCAACTTCCCATGTGATTTATCTAATTAGTTAAGCAAAATTTGAATACATTATAACAAAAAGAAAGGCAAGTTAATAATACGCTTAAATTTGACAATAAGGCAGATGTTGAAGGTTCAAATTCTAATTATTTCCACCAACTATATCGTAGAAATAATAGGAAAACAAGCTTCGTTCACAGAACATCCTTCGGTCTTCCTCCAACAAACTCGGTTGCAAGTTTAAATTTGGAAGGGTGCCAAGCCCAACAACAGCAATTGTACTGGTGCACACCGCACATCTGGAGCGGATTTTAACACTCACTCGGAATCGGTCAGCATTGAAGCGAAAGAGACAAACGGAATAGGGCCATTCACTTGTGTTGATGTCGTGACATTACGACCGCTGTTTCAAGTCACTGTTTTTCCTGGACTCTTCCAGACAATCAAAGACTTTACGACTCTTCGAGCGATCTTTTAGCCTCACACACCGGGAAACATTTAATGTGGGGAGAAGAAGTTACAAAAAATAGAGGCTCTAAACATGAGAGTGTCAACAAACCATCTCAAAAGAAACTCTCAAGTGTGTGGAAGAATCCAGGTGGGCGCAGCAGTGTTTGGTCAGTGTTTTTGCAAGAGTGCGATCTCAGCAGAAGAAGTTTAGTGAAGATGGAACCACGACGTTCTTCCGTTCTTTAAAAAGAAACTTTAAACATATTAAAATACGTGTTCTCCTCTTTCATGTATGTTGTAGTATATTTAGCAAATGCTCTCGAAATATCAATTACCTCGGCGAAAATGAAAAAAGTTTTGGACTTATTGAATATCTTCTAATTTAAACCCCCACACAAGTATTATTTGTTACCGTCTCCATTGACCTTGTGGCAAAATGACCGGGTGAACATTTAATATAATTCTTTATACGAAAACAAATACACATTACGTTGTAAGATATTTTGTCTTATGTTGCAGGGTTTTTGGGAGAGTCCGATAGCGTGTAGCACCCTTCCTTCTTTTTTAATTTTATTTACGAATCAGTGACGATTAATTAAAGTGCAATACAATCACTATAAATCACAATGAATTAACATTACTAGACAGTCCCTCTGGGCTCCTCCGACTCAATTTGTCAGTTTTTTATGTGTCTTGAATTTATTTAGTTTTGTGCTAATTAATATACGTTTAATAGGAACATTTCTCTTTATTTATCGATCATTTCTCACGGGGGATGGAGGGAGTCTTTGGACAGACGAGAATGAAGTCTGGTTTTGCTTGGATTGGACTTGGCCGCACCTCCCCAAACGGGACACACATAAAAGAGTATTATGTAGGTACATGGACGTATTGGTGTGAATTGGTTTCCATTCAAACGGGTACCTAATAAAACCTAAATATTTTATTGGTGTTCCTTTGTATCTGACTATATGAACAGTGGTGTTGGATTAGGGATTTGTCTGAGACTACAAATTTTTGTTTCGCATTTCGATAGATTTAATTTGAGTCTCCATGGTTGAGCGCAATTGGTAAATGTATCTAGGGCTATTTGTAGGACGTATGCTACGTCATTAGGGTGGTTGTCTGAATTGAATATAACCATGTCATTAGAATATAAGGCCGAAGTCGCTTCTGTTTGAAGGGATGTCCGTGTGAACAAAATGAACAGCGTAAGGGACGGTGGTGAACCTTTGTAACACCTGCGAGTATTTTCATGGGTGTTGATAGTGAACTTTTACTGAAAATGAGCGATTTGTGATGAAACTTTTTATAATTCTATAGGTTTAAAGATGTGGCTATAGAAGTAAGTTCATTGAAGTGTTCCTGATGCCACACTTTATCAAACATCCGTGAGATGGCCAAGAAAACGTAAATTGTGTATTTACATTTCTTGCGATTTCTTCTGATAATCGAAGGACTTGGAGAGTTGTGGCGTACTTAGGTCTGAACGCGTACTTAGGTACTTATTTCTGAACCCAAATAGAATTAATGAGGTAGCCTTTGTGATGAAGATATATTTATTAAGACGAGAAAGAATGAGTTTCTCGAATAGTTTTACTATATTAGAAAGTAAGCTAATTGGTATGTAGCTATTCGGATTTTTGGCAGATTATTTGGTTTTGCGATGAGAATCATTATGCAATGTTTACATACTGAGGAGAGGTAACTGAACCGTTGACATACGTTAAATTTTGCTGCAATGACAGCAATGCTCCGGCGAGGTAAATTTTTCAAGGCAAGGTTTGGAATGTAATCGATACCAGTTGATTTTTTTTTTGTATTTTAGTTTACGAATGGCAGAATTTAAGTTTGAGGGTGAAATATATTCTATTGGATGAGGAGCAATGAGGAATAGTAAATTGATGAAGGTACATAGGTGTTGAAAGTGATGTCATTAATGGAATTTGACTTGAAGGGCGAAGGATAAAAGGGACACTTTGTGTAATGTGGCATAGCTTTCCCATGAATCGCTGGTAGTTGATTTCATGTGCGAGTGGTTGCGCGGATAGTATTCCATAAGTTGATAAATTCGTAGCGAGCATTGCAGGGAATGATTGAAAATAGATGTTGCAAGTATTGAGTTTGAGAATGATGGGGGATAATGATGGATTCATATATTGTTGGAACTGCGACCAATTCGTCGGACCTCATAAATAAGGAGCAATGTTATTGATGAAAAAAATAGGAGCGTGGAAAGATAAATGTACGGGACAGTGGTCAGAGTAGGATTCAGTGAGCAGATGTAGCCAAGATTTGCTAAATACAATATCAAGAATTTTCGGTTAAAGTTTCAGGAGCGATTTTTCGGTTAAAGGGAAAATGTGTTGGAGTGGTTGGAGCGTGAACTATTTTATTAAATTTGGAACAGAAAGAGATCAGTTTTCTGCCATTGGGTGAGATTGTGCGGTATCCCCACGATATACTTTATAATTCCAGTCTCCTACGGCTAGCGTCGGAGTAGGAATAAGCTGCGGAGGTTGTTAATGATTTATGGCTGGAATTTGTTAATGGTATGTTGGTGGATTGTGAAGCACCATTACTCTAACAGCGTTGTGGTCTGATAATATAAGATTAACTCGCTGTTGACGAGCCCTATAGCCCCACAAAAAAAATATATATAAGATTAGGTTATGTCCCAAACATTATCTTTGTTATGTTACCTAATAAATTAAGTATGACGAGAGAAAGAAAGGATGTCTATGGAAAGTTCCCTTTTAGAGTTAAGATAGTATTATAAAATGTAATGAATGTTAACTACTATTATTTGATTATCATGCTTTAACTAATAGTAATAGCAATTCTTACATAAATATTCCATATTTGTTGTTCCTTTTCCCTATCCTTATATATTGTGTGTACTAAATATTGTATATTAACTGAAGATATGTACAAGAACAGTGTAACTGTTAATTGGTTTCTATCTGCACAATGTAAGATTAACACTATGATTTTGAGCAGTGGTTGGCAACCTATGACCCGTGGGTCACTTAGTGTCCCACTGGGAAAATGTTAGTGATTCAGTAATCAATTGTTAGTTACACCCGGCGGAACCAGAGAAAAGATTTTTTGCTTTTCACTTCAATGTCCCAGTTCATATAGCTGTGACTACTGAAATGCGCACTCTCCTTCTACTACTCGTAGTATCACTAACTCTTACTATTACTAATGACTCCTATTATGCCCTCCACATGGGCCAAGTTGTAGGTAAACCCAGCTATAAGGCCCATCTACTAACAATAACCCTTCCGCCTATTTCCCCAAGAAGATAGTACCACGCTACATTTCCCATTTACAAATACTTCATATGTCCCACCAGCGGAACTTTGAGTGAAAAATGAAAGATGACACACTTGTAAAAAGAAAAATTGCCAACCACTGATTTAGAATGTACTGAGTGGAACATGCACAGTTACGATGACTTTGTCTTCGCTCAAAATACTAATTTTTGTAGGTAATTTCCAAAATTCATCGATAAACTATTAGTATAGCATATAAACTACCAGTTCATTGGACTAAATCACACCTATGTTAAAATATTATTTTTGTCTTCGTTATATATTACGATTCTCTTGGATTGTGAAGTATAGTAACTTATGATTATAAAATTCACCGTCTATGAAAATATATCTTTCTGATCGTAAGTCTATCAAAAAGGCTCAAGAGGAAGTATGGGAATTGATAAAAGCAGAACCTTCTGTCTTCTCCACGAGGTAATTCATAATTGTGGTAACTTGTTTTTCCACGCACTTCCTGTTTCGTCATACTCTTCGAGTACGACGACAGACATGTCATTGTATTCACTTACATTGTTTTCTGATTAATGTCCCATGAAGTAGTTTCATGACAAAAATATTATCTTTGCTACATACAATTAAGAAATAAAACTCGAGTCTATGTAGACTCAATCTTTTAATCATTATGTTGCCATGTTCTCTGTTGAAAAGGACCCCTTCTCGGAGTGATTAATATGTGACAAATATAAAAATGCACTAGCTGGTTAACGTCTTTGTTTTTAAAAATGTTGATTGAAGTCTAATTATAAATGATTTATTCTTATAATAAAACACTCATTGCTCGATTGTTGTATTTTTTTCATTTTTTACACCAAACTGATATTTCTAACAGTTTATTTAAAAAATGGCTCTTACGAAGTGATTCCATGGCAGTGAAGATAGTTCGAAAGTTGACTACCTGAAGTTTTTACGGCAATTCAATATATGATTAAGTATTGAAAAAAATATTGTTAATTATAATAAGAATGAAATAGTCGTTATTTATTATATGAATGGCTTTTAATCAAATTTTACGTTGACCAACGAAAGAAAATGTCAACGAACATGGCGAAGCTCTCTTAACATAATGAATAACTGATACAGACAATAATTGTTTTCTTTTGATCTTGTATAATTACTCTGTGCATGCATAAGTGGAAATGTTTCAAAGATTTCGTACTTAACATATGTGTCCTCATGTTTCACACACACACACACACAAGATTGGAGGTCCAAAACATATTAATTCCAAGCTGAGAAAAAGTTTTCGATTAAAATCTCTTGGTGGCTGATTTTTAGGTTTGAGGGATAACCAAATCTCTGTGTTATTCTTAAATACTTAAAAGAGTTCCGGTTTCAAATAAGTGAGCGTATATTCTTTTTACTTCGCTTTACGTATAAACTCATATCTCTATACGATCGTTCTGGTGATAGATCTTGATACCGGAGCAATTGAATAATTGAATTTATTGAAAAAAACTTGATAAAAATGCTATATAGGCTTATAAATTAACTGAGAACTTTAGTGACCAATTGTGTCGTCACTGACTTACTCATTAACAAATTGTGACCGATTGACAGGTCAATTGTGTCGTGCGTCCGAACTTTTTTCTATAGTTTTGTTTGTTATTCTCTTTTTAAATAAGTAAATCAATAAAAATTGGCACCTAGGTAACATTGAAACAGTTGCACATCGATAACTAATGGAAGTTAGCTTCTACAGGAAGTAGACGTAAATGAATCGCGGAACAATAGAGCGTTGCGCATACACTCGGAATTAATGATGTGTCATAGATATGGCCACCACAACAGAGTGTTTTTCATGTACTAACTGCTCCAAGTGCGCACTGAATTCAACCTGACATGCACTGGTGATTATGTTCAATATTGTTAGGTAAATACAAGTCATTTATGAGGTTAGGATACGTAAGTGGGTAATACGGCTACAATTTATTTTATTACAGCATGGGAGACCCTTCGTTTGTCGAAAATTAGAATGATCAACAACGGATTATTATTTCTCAATACTCGTACGAATAATCAATTATTCAATCGTAAAATTTCGTCTGTTTTACACATTGAAAATTTGCAGTGTAGAACTAGAGTCCTGTTAGCTCTAAAGTAGTGAATAATGATCAAAGTAAATTGAAAGTACCATTAGTTTTTTATTAATAACGTTTGAGATTTTATTGAAGACTATGACTGAGTAATCGGAAAACCTTCATAATAAGATCCTTTGGCGTGTTCAGTCCAATGAAAGTTTGGAAAACTCTTTCTAACTAAAAAAAATGGAGGTTCTCCATTTCAAAGGCATGTTCATCTTCCACACCACACTTTGGAAATACTTTCATTTTACAGCTGTTGGGTAACCACTCGATAAAATCTGGTACTAGCGGGTCCTTTACTGAGGTGGCACGATTGTCGTAACGAGAAAAGGGAATATAGTGTGTTTATGACGGTGAAAAAATAAATGGCTTCCGCTATTTTCGTCTGATGGCTACAATATCATCGACAGATGGTCCAAGAAAGAGGACCGATCCTACAAACACGTTGCAATTAGAATTTGTCCACTTAAATTAGTTTTCCACAAATTCCATCACATAAATTACAAACATGACGTAAACATTGTCAGCACTTTTAATATAAATTTTCTCCCTGAAAAAGTGTATTCTGATATAACTTGAAAATTTGTGTTTGCCTGAAAAAGTGAGAGCACTCCAGTTTTATTTGTGACCCCGAAATGTGGTTACTTTCAGTCTAGAAGAATGCGCCCCCCCCCCCCNCGAATGAGGAATTTTGTATTCTACTTCAGGAAAGTGGAAACAATTACGTAAACTTAAAGTATTTATTTTATACATAAAAATCGTATTACTAAACATTTTTGTTACAATTTCAAATAAGTATTTAAATAATTTGTTTTGGTCAAACGTTTTATAACAGTTATTAGTAAATCGGTCTATCCATTACACTGAAGAACAAAAAAGTATTTGTGATATTCCTTTTGCTAGGTCACGTCCATGTGTTCTTATTGACGTTTAATACTTTTTTAAGAGCTCTAATGACCTTGACGTTGGCGAGCCCCAAAGTCCGAAGAAAAAAATCCTTATTTTTATAATTTTTTAAATTCAATATATATTGTGCTAATCATTAGAATTGTTTTCCTGTGGGGGCTTGTAAAAGTTTAACACTTGCATAATCTAAACTATTCGTTCGAATTTTACGATTTAAAGACAGTTTTCATCTTTCTTCAATAATAAAACAAAACAAAGGATGCATTTAATTTGATGAGTAATTTTACCTACTTGCTTTCTTGAATTAAAGTATTTTAACACATCTTAATCACTTTTTCCATGATTTAGGTTAACATTTTGTAATTAGACATATGCTGTTACAGACTTTTTTGTAGAACTATTTGAGATGAACAATATTCCCGCTCATTATATCACCTATCTCCAATCGCATGAGAAGCATGTGCAAAAATCTCTCCCCGAAGATAGGTTTTTCCGTCTTGATTCACTAATATCGTCGTTCCTTATTATTTGTTTTTCATACGTAACGAAATATACTCTAAAACCTTTCCTGAGAACACGCCTATGAGTTGAAAAATAATCATGTAAGTCGCATGAATGGTTCTCGATTTTTAAGAGGAGGTACAGGTTTGCAGACAGACATGAAAGTGACTCAGACAGACATCACAGACATGAAGTTTTAAAGACGTCTTTTTTGGTTTCATTTTTGTTTGTAAAAATAAGGAACATAACTTCAAAATAATTTTAAGATAAAGCCAGACGGTAGGCGAAAATATCATACTACATTATCGTCGGAAGTTAAGCTGGAAAATAAAAAATCACTTAATGACCGAACATTACACGATGCATATTCAAAAACAAATTATTTCAGTCGATATTATGTGACAGTTATGAAGTGATTACATTACAAATCATGTAAATAGAAATCGGTGCACCGTCGCTACAAATTCTCAAACAAGCAGAACGATAGTTTTAATGGAGAATATTAGGGATCAAATTTATTGTCAGACACTTGGAAATAATGCCTGGAAATTTGGAACCAGTAAGTTCGTGGAATTAATTAAATTTTAATAAATAACATCTATTTTGGAAATATTGTAGTATTTACTGTATGAATAACTACAGTAACTAACGACAATACTTTCTATACAATATACGCTTCTATGAACAAGATCTGCGAGATTTTGTTGGTCCATCCTGCGAGTGTCGCTGTACCATCCTATTAGACTTCGGCTATTACTTTCTTCCCTGCTTCCGATTTCCCTTTACAAAATGTATCCGAGGATGGTGGTAAATTGAATGGACCTGGGTTCCTGAATATTACCCTCCTTGCAGCCACGTAGCTAGAATTTTTTTTTTTTTGGGGGGGGGGAGGGACAGGAGAGACTTTTCACCAGATCTTAACTTTTGAGTTATTGGGCCAAACATGGTCTGATTCGTGGCCATACAGTGTAGACGTGGCGATGACAAGAAAAAATATTCCTCTTCACGATACCAGCGCCCTCACCTTGCGTTTGAACGATACCCTCCGTGGACGCCAAAGTGTTTTTGAAGCCTGTGAATGGGGAAGTGTTGATATTTTTTTAGATGAATATTATGTTCCACGGGAGAGGCGTTTGCTTATGACAACGGAGAGAGTGACAACATTCCCTATCTACCGAACCAAGAGAAAAAATAAACAAGATTGAGAATTAGGAATGAGATATTGAATTGCTAGTTTTTGTTGAGGAAAAGAGGGGCACTTAATGTTTTGAAGTGTAACAGCTGTTTCCGTATTTCCTCGTTCCCTTCTGAATGAAGTTCTTTGATGAATGAACACAGTTTTCACACTGACAACGTAGCCTCATAAGGAAGCTAACCATATTGGCGAGTAAGGGAACCGACAGCGGTGGTCCACTGGGGGTCTCTTCGCTTCCACGATACCGCTGAGTGGGAGAGCGTGAGTTCAAACGCTCCGCTGAACTAGGTGAAATTATCAGCTGGGGTTTCCCCCCACATAATCTAGGGAAATGTCGGTTCGGTACCATTAATTCGCCGGCAACCCAACATCTCTTCCTCCCAGTTCTCTCACCGATGTCACGGTGGAAGAGCAGGTCTCATGACCTAAACTTTGCCATAAATTTAAAAAATAAATATTACTTCCGGACTAAAACGGGCTAGCATGACCAAAATGGGGCGCTCCGATGAGCGTCCACTGATAGACTTGAGTTTGTAAAAACTTTTTTTTTAAACGATGGGATGGATAGAAAATCTACATACATAAAAATGAATGTTTGTTTGTCCTTTATGCCATTATGCCTATACCATTCATCCGATTGTGATGAAACTTTGGCAAATTGTTGTGCACACGCCCGCGAAGGTTTCTGACAAAAATAAAAAAAGACCGATATCGCTATTGAATATATCGTTCTTAAAGACGCAGAAATGCAGAGTCACTATCTCAATGCCGCTGAAGTCCATGATTACACCTATGACGAAATATACTGTTTGTGAAGGAGATAAGAAAGTGTTGAAATGTAAAAATTAAGGAAAATAACTTATATTAATATTGATGTCATTGTTTTAGGGGCCGCTGAAATCAGTAATGGCATTCCCAAAGTCCACAATCAGCCCGTATAAATTCCAGCACTCCTAGGGAAGGAGATGCCATGAAAAAATAATCCAACGTGACAAATACCAGTGACGAGTCTACAGTTTTCGGCCGAATTTATGGTATAAACCCGATATCGTGTAAGTCTACATTCAGCTCTCTTCGAAGAAGACACCACTAGCAACCTTCGGGAAGTGGGTAAAAATGGGTTCATGTGTAAAAATAATTGAAAACTAATTGCATCGTATCCATAGTTTGTCCTGCAGGAGTTCCCGGGTTCGAGTCCCGGTCCGTCGCAATTTTCACCTGGCTATTGACGTTGCATACACTCCTCCACGAGTAGGTACTCGGAAGTTGTGAGTTAAAATGAGTCATGTAGTCATTATTCTTATTAAGACATGTCACTGGGCATTGACTAACACGTTTCATTATTCGAGATATTTATTTTTCAAAGCTATTTCTGCGTTTGTGTATGAAAAAATGTACGAAACGAGAACTGATTATTAGATTTGAAAAACAATCTACCTAATCGATCCTTGCACTCGTGCGTACAACGGAAAGAATAATGTATCGAAAACGACTCTGGAGGTGCTAAACCTAGGTACATATTTTATCTTTAATACTTGCCTCAAAATTCACAAATAGAAAAGTTGACTGAGGTAGAGTTTCGTTTCAAACCACTACTACTTTGTGCGAAATTTGAACGAATCCAATTTTTTGGTGTCATTTGGATCCCATTTGAAATATAAAATTTAGAATCCTTTTGTGAACTCGGAATCCCGATGAGTCTGACCACACTTCCACGTGGGAATTAAAAGTAAGTGAATGTGTCTTTTTACGTCGTCTCCTAAAATAGGACAACTTAATTAATATTATGTATGAAATGGTTGATCTTAAACCATTCAATAGTGCAGAATTCAAGTGCTGTTTCACGAAAATAAGTGTCTTTTTCTTGTATGATTTACAGATGCACCCGTTCCCCAGTATGAAGTAAGAAAAAACATTCCGAAACATTGATTAACCAAATAAATGTATCGTCAAAAAGCAGTACAAATTGCGTATGACCAGGTGGAGGACAATAAACTAATTTACTCTCCCAAAGCAAGCAATGGACTATCCCATCAATTCCGAACAGGGTTCTAAGGCAGAGACAGATTGAATATTTCCAGTCACTCCTATGATGAGAATAAAAATAGATCGGTTCATGTTACAATGCTAACAGAATACCAACTAATTTGTATTTAATAAAACAAAAACGTTTATTCGGAATTATTGGAAAATATTGTTTATATATCGTATGAAAATAAAAGTAAATTTGAGATTTATTATTTCAATAGACGCCGTATCCTAGACAAGAGTCTAAAGAGTGTGTATAAAAAAATCCGCCTCTACCCGAAGGAAAAAGTGAAGTTATATTACCTAAAGGGAAGATTGAAGTGAAGTTACATTTTTTACTACTCTTTCAGCAACATGGTGTCATTTGAAACTTCCTCGCGAGGGAAGGTTTCTGAATGACAGGATGGTTAGAGCGACGACGTCAAGAGTTCAAACCTATCGCTGTCGCAGATCGTGTGGAAGCGAACACATTCTGAAGGGGATTCCTAAGGACCAGATGAAGGGCGGAACTCTTTGAAACCCCAACTCTTGCGTTCACTCCACCCCAAACCTCAACCCTTCTTGGAGACTCGCATGAAGGACGATGACATCTCGAGGTAAAGAAGCTACGAGAACTCTTAAGGGACCCTGTCAAAATTCTCGGAATGATTTTAAGTTCGTTTTTAAACGTACAGGGGTATGTCTTGGTTTATGAGAACGTTTCCATGTTTTGAAATGAAATATGTTTTCAAGTTAATAATTTTAAATATTTTAATAAAACGGTTTATAAGGAGACATGTGAGAAATAAATATTTAAATTTTAACAAGTGTCATATAATAAGATTTTAAAGGAATAGATTCCTTTGCTTTGATTATATTTCTTAATCGGATACTGTTTCATTGTACACTGAAACTATTCTCAATCTTAATCTTAAATATATTTGGTTTTCGCTGGAATTTTAGATAATCAAATCTTAATATATATTGAGTGTGTACTACTAAGGATACCACGAAAGGTCACGACTAAGGAACATCGAAATGAGATTCAATTTTGTCCTCCATTCCAGAGAAATTAATATTTACTTTATTTCATTTATTCAATTTCACGTTTTCTGCAACGTCGATCAGTGTATTGGGATTCGAGTGATACGAACTAATTTTAATAATATTTCGATTTGAATAGAAGTACACGGGAGAAAAATATTCACGAACGTACCTGTTACAACCGTACATATTTTCTAGTTCTTAGTGAACATTTTTTTCTGGAATAAAACCTTTTAATTAGACACATCAAATGTTACGAAGGAACTCAGAAAATGTTATCTCAAATGCGCTGTATATCCGGTGTGTTATATAAGAGTGAGTAATTATAAAAGAAAGGGACGCAATAACAATTCGAAACAAATCCACAATTGAATGTGATAGTCTCGCTGTAAATAAAACGATGGGACAAAAAAAATACTTTTCTTTTTGCTGTTGTTGGTACATGTTTTCGTACGGCAGGCAACTCCCGTAACATAAAATAAAGTGGTGACGCGGCATATACGAGTAGATAGATTTAAGATGCAATCAAATTTCTTCCAAATATTGTAGAGCATGCGTTTTTAAACTTTAGATACCATACATTCATTGGAGGTGTCTATCTACGTATTCAAATTTTCCAAAAATTACCCTCTTCCTGGATTTTTGGAAATTTTTCGGTCAAGTTTTAAAAGTTCGTTGGTGTACTCATTCGAATCCTCTCTTTGATTAATGAGGATTGACCTCAATGGATTCATAAAGGTTGAAAGTGTCAATAAAACCACCCTGAGTCGTTGATACTTGCGGGTTTTTTAAATTCATTTCTTCCAGTCTTATAAAAGCATCCTCCTTAGCAAATATGAAATAAAAACTTCCTATTTTTTATTTTTTAAATTCTTTTTTTAATTTTTGCTCACTCAAGAACCAGTTTTAAGAAATTTGCGAAATCATTCTCCTCTTCTACTATTGGGGATGGACACTTGTCGCATCAATTTACCCTCAAAACTGCAGTATTCAATTCTTATTGTAGTGAAACTATCGGTTCGTAGCTTTTCATAAGAGTTCTATTAACCGTGTCCCAAAGTCAACAAACCGATTAATTATGTTGNCTATCGGTTCGTAGCTTTTCATAAGAGTTCTATTAACCGTGTCCCAAAGTCAACAAACCGATTAATTATGTTGTATTAAATGAAAATGTTAATCAGGATTGGGGACCGAACCGGAGGCTTCCTGCTTTGCTTTCTGGCGCCCTACACTGCGTTATTCGCTGCAGGTAAGTTATTCCAGTCTACAATGGTTCTATTCACAAGGAGTATTTACCGATTTTCATTTTCTGTTTTCAACACTTTATTTTGCACTTGTTCTCGCCCCGACTAATGCAATTCGGCTGGTGGAGCCTGGCGTTCACTGATTTCCAAGCAGACTGTCCCATGTAGCTTTTATACACGTGAACTTTCTTCGATTGGCACCCCACTCCAAATTAATGTTACGTGAGTCATCCCTAACAAATTTTACGACCTTTATTTGTATTTAATCTAATTTATTGATCTGACCCTTCTTATACGGATCCCAGCAAGCGGCACCGTACTCCAGTATAGGTCGAACTTATGAAGTGTACGCCAAGCTTTTAGATTTCGAGTTCCCTTTTCTAAGTACGCGTCTCACGAAGTTCAGCGCCCTCCAAGCTTTCTGCGTAGAATACCTAACATGTTCTGTCCAATTTATTTGTGCATGGCATACTATAATATAGGATATCACCCCAAGTTTACCCTATAAGAAAGCTTCGGATTGTGAAAACCACGATACATTGTTGCCAATGCTGAAGAGATACCTATGGCAGAAACGTGACTGGTGCGAAACTCGAATGATGGTCTGAGGATAAAATGTGAGCTTCCTGAGGCGAAGCCCCTAGTGGAATTAAAATCTCCAGCGAGCAAAACAAGACAAAGGAAGAAAGTTAAAAAAAACAACAACAACCCAGCTTTAATTATTTATGTACTGAAAAATAAATTTGTTTATAAGTTTTTTTGCCGATTGATTAAAAATCCCATCTTACGAACGTTTACTCATACTTGAAGATTATGTCTATTTCTTTCTTTAAGTAAATAAAAGCTTGGGGCGCTATCTGTTGTAAAATCGATCCGTTTCGCTCACATCGGAATAAGCTTATAACGGCATGTTGGCAAGGCCTTTTCGTGAAACGGTGCCATAATCATGTATTGTCATACAAAACACACATATTCGTAAAATCTTAGCTCGATCGGAAACTCGGAAGTGGATGTAAATCGAATATCAAGATTTTTAGCATACATTCATAGTAACATGTGAAGGTAATAAAACCTGCTTAATGAAAGCAAATAAATAATAGAAAGGTAAAGTGTAAAATTATGAGAGCTAATAAAAGTTGGCTATTCAGCTAATTGTTTCTACTAAAGAAAGTGTTTTATTTCTATTTTTTTACTGATTTCAAAAAATTATATTGACAGAAGATAATTTCTAATATAAAAATAATAATAATAATAATAATAATAATAATAAAAAGTTCTCGAATCTCAAATATTGGTTCTTGCCAGTAAGTATAGGTGAACGTCTAACATAGGAAATTTTAAATTCATGATGGTGTAGCATATTATGTCAATTTTGGGTTTCAAGCAACCTCTGCCAGATTTCATGGAGATTCATTGTCTTTTAACGCCAAGTCCCATCAAGTCCACGTAAACAGTTATTTGACTTTCATATACTTACATAATCTTTATTTTCATTTATTAGTAAGGATGATGACTTGTAAGAATTATTGATCTTGTAAATACTATCTCTCGTAGGTTATTCTGTCTCCGTGACATCAATTACATAAAAAATTCTTCCGAAGTCTGAAAAATAATTAAATGTACTTTTTGCCTTACAGTTTTTAAAAATTCTACATTTTAATCATTAGTCAGGGAGCAGAATTGAATCTCTGCAAAATTTCATCATTTAAGTTAGAATCTCCCCATCTTTATCTTGAAACTCAAAGCAACATTGCTCGTTCTCCTCTAACTTGAGATTTTTTAAGGATGACATTAAAATAAACATGTCCTAAATGAGATGTATTTATGCATCAAATAATTTCTCTGGAACGTTTATTGAGGTGAAATATTTTGGTGAAATGTTATATTTCATCATTTTGATGAATATACTGATTCAACTCAACAAATTTTAATATATTTATAATATATGTATATATCTCGTTTCGGCCAGCTAAGGACCACGAATGACTTGTGCCAGTATGCCTCAGTTTTTGTGTGAGTTTACTCACTAGACACATCGTGAATTTTACCGAGATCGGAGAAACAACGTCTAGATAGGATCCAGATTGCTGTGTCCGAGTATTTAAATTGAGACATGGAAATGAAAAGCTACAAATTTTATCTTGCCACACCTGGGAATTGAACCCGAGATGACTTGGTGACGATGATCACGCTGACACTGTAGCCACGGACGAGACATATATATTTATATTATATATTTTCAATTAATTGTAATTCAAATGTATTTTTTAAATTAATTGTTAAATAGGATCTTCCCTTACAGTTTCTGGCGAGCGAGAATTTTTTCATCCAAGTACCTGACTTTCTGACAAAAAATTTTCGCTCACCATAAAGAAAACATGAAAAGAAAAGTGTCTAATTTTATGTTTATCAGATGTACCAAATTCCTATATATGGTAGACTTGCCCAAATGTGTACACAACTTAATATGTGCACATATAATATACAGAAAATCGAGAATCAAAAGGACCGTAGCCGTGAATTTATTTCGGGACTGGCCCAGACTTCCAGAAAATTGATGTTACCTTAATTGTCATTTATTATTATTGAAATACTGTATTAAAAATATTAATATTTAATTATATTCTACATTTATTTATAAAATACTGAAGTATAAAAATATTAATATCTCATTTTTGATGTGAGAACCTTAGTTAATAACCCACATATCTTCAAATAATTCACATCCACAGATAGTTGATATAAAAATTCGGTAGCGGTTATTGGAAGGGGAGGATTATGTACTGTCAGTCTCGCATACACATGGACCAGTCGCATACCGAGATCTCGAAGTAACTCAATGAAAAGTGTCTGACTAATCACGAAATCTCTGAAACTACAAAGCCTATTTCAAATTTGAAATTTATCAGGTAGGTTCTTTAGGGTGAAGACATCGGCTAAGAATCCTTCCCTAATGGGGCAAAAAGGGTGTTGGGATGTTGTAAGTATGTTCCACACCATAACTCTAGAGTGTCTGGAGCAATTTCAACCAAACTTGATACATAGATGACTGACTTTTGGACAACAAGCAGTGTGAGGGTAAGACATCCCTGGCATCCGGAAGGAGGGTGTGGGAAGAGGGTGACCTGTAGAAATGAAAAATGTAATAGTAGATTCGAAGTCATACTTTTCGGTGTCGTTGGGATGGATAAGAACGTCCCCGATGCATGTCAACAATTTGAGGTAATATACCCCTAGCATCCGTGGGGTAGCGGTGGGACCTGGGAACAGGAAAAAATTAATAAAAACCACCGAAACGACAGTTGTTGAATACATCATTCTTTAAGACGCAGAGGAGCAGAGTTACACTCTCAATACCGCTTAAGTCCTCGATCACCCCGTATGAGGGAATATACCCCCTTTGGGAAGAGTATGAAAATCAAAAATAAACGAAAGTGTCTGATATTAGTGTTGAGTTCATAGTTTTCGGGTAAAATTTCTCTGAAATTAGTAGTGACATTCGTGAAGATGCCAAATTCCACAATCAGCGCACATAAATCCCAGCACCCATAGAGAAGAGGATGTCATGAAAAATTTACCAAACATGACACATACTTTTTTTTTGTGGGGCTTTAGGGCTCGTCGACATCGAGGTCATTAGAGCCCATGACACATAGTAGTGTCGAGTCCACACGACATCGCTGAGTTGACAGTGAAAACCCGATATCATGCAACACCACTAGTATTTCTTGGGGAGGGGAGTGGAAATGTGTTAATGTGTGAAAACTAATTTTAAAATACAAAAAAAAAAAAAAAAATTCATCCATAGTTTTCTGGTTGATGAGTTGTTTAATTAAATTACCAATGCCGTTACGGTCATATTTAGGTCATATAGACGCACGGGGCCCCTCCGTGGCTACGGTGTTAGCGTGCTCGCTCATCACCAAGTCATCCCGGTGGGGCCAGAAAAAATTGTAGCTTTTCATATTAATGTCCTAGTTCACGTAGCTGTGACTACTGTAAAGCGAACCCTCCTTCCTCTATCCACCTCCTGCTAGTATCAATAACTACTACTTCTACTAACCCCTCCAATTGGGCCAAGTTGTTGGTAAACCCAGCTAGGCTGCCCACCTACTAACAATAGCCTACCACCCAACTCCTACCTCCTTTCACCCCATGTAGATAAGCTTCAAGAGCACGCTTCATTTCACATTTACAAATACTACAATGAAAATGAAAACATAAGGGCTCGGTATCCGTACATAGACATTAGGGTCGAGTCCATGAAATCCTTGACAACAATGAATAATTTTCTGCCAGGTATTGATGAATACCTTGACAACTTAGAGCCAAGTACCAGAAATTTGTCTCTTTTGTTTCCTAAAACAAACTATTTTCTTTTCTAGAATATTTCAGTTTTAAAATATACGTCATAAAACTACACTATTGCAAAATATAAAACACAATTTAAAACATATTTTCGGTCAGAAATCGGAAATTTTCAAATTTAGTGAACGCAAATTTACCAGTCTAACTATCATATTAATAATAATAAAATATGATAACATATTTCATCCTGTGCCTTTCTACGTAATTTTGATTATTTGATTATGACTTTTTAAATCGCCATTTATGACAAGTGCAAACAAAAAAGTATCAACATTACACTGAATATATTTTGAATATTTTGTGAACTTTCTTCCAAGAAAATCCTCTGGAATCTGGATATTTTGTTTTCTTACTTCTCAATTGGAGACTTTCTTATAATATAAATATGATTTATCTATTTATGTAATATGAATGAATGAGTAACATTTTAAGTATATCAATAGGTATTACTTACATAAAAATTTAAAAATTCACGCTAGCGAAAGAGTGTGAATTGAATGCATGCAGTTTTTAATTTCTCCTTAAAATAACCATAACCCGCACCCGATATCAACTCCGAACGTCCGTCCGTCCTCCATTCGGGTCGCTTCACTCGTCAAGCCAACAGCGACAGCTCGTGTCGTGTGACGTGCAACCGAAATAGCGAGACACTCAAAACCGAAGAAGCCACGAGCACGTACTCCGCGTCCGAAAGCAAGTGAGAGTGAAGAGACGTTCCACCTTGGGCTGCGATAACGCGATGCCATTAGTCAACAGCAGCCGTCGGGACTTCTCCGCGTCTTCCACCTTTTCGCCTTCAAGAAAGAGGCGAGGCGGGACGCGGTGCGTTTGTACCCGACGCGGAGTGTTGCCAGGGCGGGGGAGAGATGGAGCTGTGAGGAGATCCAACTGGCGACAATGTACCTTCACGCGCAGCGCTTCCTCTGCTGTCGTTGAATACGTTCTCGGTAGACTCCGTTCACAATATTTTTAACAAAATTACAAAATTATTATCCTGCATGCTTGTGTTGTGGCTTATGCTTCATATAAATTTAGTTTTATCTGTACTCAACCTTGGCACGGTTGTGTACACTAATTCTGTAGCCCCATCCAGGTCCGGGTTTTTCTTCGGTTTTCCTTCGGGTAGAGGCGCATTTTTTTACACGCTCTCTAGTCTCTTGCCTAGGATACGGCGTCTATTGAAATAATAAATCTCGAGTTAAATGTTATTTTGATACTTACTATTTAAAAACACTATTTTCAGAATAATCTACACTTCGATAATAATACATACTTGTGAAATAAATTTCTTATTTCAAATAAAAATTTGTTGGTATTCTATTGGTGGTATAACACGTAACCAGCTTTTTATTTTTATCTAAGGAGTGTGCTGAAATGTTAAATCCATCTCTGCCTTAGAGCCCTTGATTAGAATTGATGGGATGGTTCTTTGCTTGCTTCCGGAGAGTAAATTAGTTTATTGTCCTCCACGTGGTCCTATGCCGTTTGAACTGCTGTTTTGACAATAAATTTATTTGTTTATAAAGGGAAATACCCCGTAGTAAGGGTCTCTTCCCCCTAACTCGACAAGTAATTTCGTAAATAATTAATAACAATAACATTTTCGAAATTTGTCTTAAAAATATGTAATATCTTTTCCAAAACAGACAACTAATTATGGACGAAAGTATTAAGAAGTGCTACCTCCAAAAGTCATTTAACGGTATTTACTTTCTATTGAACCGTCATCATATCAATACCATATAAGTCGGTATAGCGGGAGAAACATGTTACAAAATGTTACTATTTGGTATTAAGACAGCGGTGGTAGCGTCTTCGCTCCCATGGTTTCTCTGAGCGGTAGATCGTGGGTTCAAACTCTGCTCGGCCGAACTAGATGAGCTTTCCAGCTGGGGTTTCCCTGACCTCTTCCGCGACCAGACATGTCAGTTCAGTACTATAAGCAACCCAACATTCTCTTTTCCAATTTCCTTTCCAGTTCCAAGTCCAACGGTTAGGTGGAAGAATAGACCTCATGACCTGAACATTTCCAAAAGACATAAATAAATAAGATATAGCAACATTGTGGCATAAATGACTAAGATACTCTGTTGAATAATGATTTACCCCTCATTGCTTTCATCTTAAATGGACATGTAACAACATCTACAAATCACTAATTCTTCTTAAATCAAGAGGTGTCTAACGCAAGTCATCTAACCCTTGTCATAACAGCCGATGAGTTGGCGAGTGTTCGACTAAAGTTTGTTTGACATTTCGGATGCCTCAAGGCGTGACGAAGGGGTTGGTGATCAGGGTGGGGATGTGCGATGGAGGGGACACGGGAACTGGGAGCAACGTTTTTGTTGGAGTGTTACCAACATTCCGTCGCCGTCTTACTTCCGCCCCCAACATCACTAAGATGTTCTGGTTCTCCAACCATGCATTGTCGCTGTCAACTGACGTACTCCTGATTTGATGGTTACACTTCCACACAGCGGTGTCATGGCACGTTTAAAGGGCTTTCGATCATTGTTACCGTCGAGCCATAAAATATGAAACATAATTATCTGGTTAGTTATTTTCTGTTCGTTATTCGTATTAATAATGAAATTAATAAATTTGTTTTGGCAGTTGATAGTAATTTATCAAATCTTTGCAAATATCATTTATCAGTAATAATGAACTTCTCAGTGCAACTAGATGGGCTCAGCACCCCATACTGGAATTCACTTTTTAATTCCTTTTTGAAATTTAAATATAGAAATCTTCAATAAACATAATATTTCGAAATCAAAAAATAAATAAAAATAAAACATGTTATTATTATAGGTGGTGAAAACAATTTGCCAAACAGACAGCTTGTATCAGCTATTGATGATATTAATTTTATTAATTTATTTCTTATTTTAATTTATTTAATCGACTCGTTTCGCTTGCTGACATTTTATCGTCCACACCTTCATTTAGAACTTTAACTTGCCCAGACAGGCTTCAAGCGTTGGTATCACCCAGGCATTGATAACAATGTGTCATTGTTATTTGCAATCAAATCCAAATTTTTTCTATTTTTGATGTGGTATCGTGTTCCGGGAGTAGGTAAAACTGTGGTTGTACACACTACTTAGTGAAGAGCGACATGGAGAAACGAATTTTATTAAAGAACGTTTTTAGAATTATAGGTTGGAACACTTTAAAATAGTACCACGTCAAGAAAGCTTTCGCAGTTTCCTGGAAAAATTCTCGGTGATTGGTCTCGCTGAAACGTGGAACAAAGTAGGAGACGACGTGTCAATGAACGAATACACAGCCTTTAGTAAATTTTTGATGAGAAAAGGTTCAAGAGGTCGACACCCTTGTGGTATTGTAACTCGTAAAATTGAAGATAACTTTAGATCCCGCGAAATTACAGTAAATTTACAAAATGCAGTTTGCTTGAAATTAGATTGTAGGAATTTTGAATTGATAATTGTAATATTGTATAGACATCCACAAGGATCGACGTACTACAACAATACATTTTACAATGATTTAGAAAATATACTGGACCAACTTAAAACTAGGCATCCGTTTGCAGGACTGTTAATATTAGGGGGTTTCAATTCAAGTATCGGAGAAGAAACATCTGTCCCTAAAACAATTGAAGATTATGATATGACATTAATTCAAATGTAAAATGTAGGCAAAGTAAGGATAAAGAATTTAACACTGATGGAAAGAATCTCTTAAATTTATGCTGTACGCATCATTTAGAAATCCTTAACGGAAATCATGAGCAAGACCTTACGGGTAACTTCACATATCTTAGTACAAATGGAAGTAGTGTGATCGATTATGTCTTAGCGTGCGAGAAAACATTGCACTGGCTAGACGATTTCTGGATTGAAAGAAGGGTAGAATCACATCTTATGCCAATATGCATTAGATTAAAATAATATTTCCCGGTAAAAGAAGGTCCAAACTATATCACACTTAGAAAACCTAAGCATTTTAAATGAACTGAAAGTAAGAAAGATGAACTCATCGATAATTTTTGCAGGAGCTTCGAAGGTTTCTGCGTCTTTGGTTTCTACTCAGTTATTCGCTCTTACCTAGCCATAGGAAATTATAATGCAGCAGCTGAAGTACTACAGAACGGTCTTTAAAAAGCAGGTAGAAATATGAGTGTATTGGAAACAAGGACTAGCTAGAGGGAGACAGGATGGTACAACGCTAATTGCGAAAAAGCTAAAATTGAAGCTGAAATCGCACTAAAATTCTTTGTTTGGCATAGGGGGGAAGTCTTGCGTCAAAAATACATCAAGTTATGGAAACAGTATAAAAAGACCGTATTAGAGACCAAATTAGAATGGCAAGGGGCGGAAGCAATTAGAATACAAAATATAATTAATAGAAACAATACTAGCGATATCTGGACAACTATTCGGAAATTAACTCGGAAACCGTACATTATTAATCATATAGACTGGTTAAGTTGGGAAACCCACTTCTACGATCTCCTCAATACTCACAATGTAGTTACTACAACAATTGATATGGAACTTCAAGTAGCTGAATTAGATAAGAATATACAGATAGATGAAGTAATGTTCGCGATGCAGGAACTAAAAAACAGCATGGCAGCGGGATACGACGGCCTATGTCTAAACACGCTTGAAATATTCTGTGCCGAAATGCAGCTTAAAGTAAACATTAAGAAGACAAAACCTATGATTTTCAAAAGTGTCTGAGTGATCGGATTAAATGAAAAGTGGTCTTATCGGGGAGAAACGCTGGAAAATGGGAAAGAATATACATATTTAGATGTAACTATAACTATGAATGCACCGTGGACCAGGCACAATGAAAAAGCAAAACGCAAAGGCTTGTACATTTTAAGTCGTATCATGCGAAGTAAAGCAACGGTTCCGGAAATAGCGCCAAATCTTGCAGATAGATTGTTCAATTCAATCTTGGTACCCGGAATAACGTACGGGGCAGAAGTATGGGAGGCAGGAGAAAATACCATTTTCAATTCTCTTCAAAATACATATCTCAAAACTAAAATTGGTCTAGCAAAAGGCACTGTTAACAGCGGTATTCTCTGGGAATTTGTACAGGTGCCGGTTGAACTTACACTGAAATTCAGAGCAATAAAATACTGACTATCGATTAGGGCGGGGCATAAATTACATTGTTAGGGAATCGCATCATAATAATGATAAATGGAGTAGGTAAATTAGAGAAATTATCTGTAATTTAGGGTTGGAATATTTATGGCAGTCCACACCTGAGAGTAGTGATAGCAAGGTAATTCAAAATAAATTATATGAAGCGTACAGACTGGAAAAAGAAATGAGCAGATTAGAATAAATGTCACTCATTGTTCAAACAGTTGTAGCAGTTCACTGGGGACGCAAACCATACATCAACTCACTGAAATCGAGGACGCGATCAAGTTACGGGTGGTTTCGACAAGGGGGACGGAAATTACGAAAATTAAGAAATAATCTAGATTCGATTTGTCCAATATGTGTTGAGCAGGAAGAAGATTGTCACATCCTGTTACTTTGTACAAACAGAAAAATATCGAAATTTTTTGCAAATCGGGGGTTTTGTAAGCGGAAACAGAAACTTAGCAATTAATATAATGCGTGACACCAGAATGTCTGGTGGAATCTTTAGGGCAGTTTCTAAGCTACGTAAGGAAAAAAAGCGAAAGAAATGAAGGAGATTATAATGGTTGGGCAAAATGCAACGTGATATTGCTGGGTTTTTTTCTTTCTATGTTACACGTAACGAAACTTACGCACGGGTGACGAAATACCATTTTGTAAATACTTTTTCTTATAGACTCTTTTTTGTAAATACTAATTTTGTAATGATTCTTGTAGACCCTTTTCATATGTAAATACTTTGTAAATGTCTTTTGTAAATATTGTTTCTTGTAAATATCTTTTCCGTGTATAGTATTTGTGTCCTGACCGTTGGTTTTCCGTGGTTCCTAACGGTGCTCAATGAATTAGTCAGTTGCACCTATTTCAGATTTAAGAAACTATTACAGTATGCCAAAAGTTTAGAATATAATAATAATTAATTTTCTATCCACGCATAACTAGATTTAATATTACGGCAGCAGGAAATAAAAATATCAATCTTTCTATGATAAATGTAGACGCAACTGAACAATTCATTAAGAGTGAATACCAGGCCATTTAACGCACAGCCCACGGCATTAAAGGGCTTAAGAAGGCAAAGGGGATGAAGCCTCGCCACATGTAATTTAAAATGTAAATATTGTAAATAAAATGCCCTTGAATTGAAAACAAAAAAATTAATGATGATATTTGGTGGCATCTAAGATAATCACAAAATGGCAGCATTGCTAAGTCCCTGGTCAATTTCATACGAGAGATGCAATGTGCCATTCATTATTTTTTGCATTCAATGTATTTGAAGTGAAAGGAGCAAAGCAACCTAAAATACTGTGAACTTGTAAAGTGTAGAGGTGAAAGAGTTGTATAGTGAACTTGAGAGTGGCCGTAAAATTCCTGTACTGAAGAAAGGGAAGCGTGTCAAAGACGTACAGTCTACAATGTTCCAAGTTATCTCACTAGTTAACACAATTACGACAGAAAAGAAGAAAGATATGGACTATGGTCCCTTATGTGTCTAAGAAGGAGCATAAAAAGCATTTCAGGCAGCTCTGTAAAGAATAATTGGCACATATCACTATGAAAATGAGATTGAACTTAGCACCTTTTATGATTTTTTTTCTCTTTATTTTATCATGAGACTTACTTTTCGCTTTAATTTTATACATATCACAAAACTTACATTTTTTATGACAGGGAGTTGCGAATTTTTCCTATATTTAAAGTTTGATGAATAGAGGAATAAAAATGTGTAATATTATTATTTTTTTATAACTTTGTGTTCACAAATTTGGCTCTATGCACATTTCTACTGATAAGTATCCAATTCCTCTTGGATTAATGAACTAACGTCGTAATAGGTGGTAATAATTGCACTAATCGCTTCATAATGGGACGTTACACACACAAGGTAAAAGAGGGAAAATGTGTCATTTTGTGAGAGTCCTGCAAAAAACGAAACAAAAGTACCAGTTATATTTAGAGACCATGCGCATTTAATTCACGTTCATTGAAATATATACTTTTGTTTTCTTAACCCAAATATATTCTTGTATTCACCAAAAGTTTAAAAATATGTTTAATCCGAATAGAAAATAAAAGCTCAAATATCCTAATCCAATTTACGGAAGAAAAATGAAAATTATTGGTTATCGCTACTACGTAATACTCACCAGAAAACGAAAAGAAATCAAATATCGGAGAGAAAACAAGAGGCTACCCAATAAGCAGAAGTTGATTGCAAGAGAAACATGATGCGCTTCACTCAGTCAGAGCAGGTGGTCACCTGGTTTTGGTTCTTCATTCAATACAGATTGTCTCAATATTCTCGCCTCCTATCTACGTCATACACTAGTAGGTTGTTTAGATTATTATTTAAGACAAAATACCTGTAATTTTGACCTCCAGCATTTGAAATATTAACCCTTACACATACATCGCCTTCTGAAAATAATTTTAATTGAATTATAGCTTTATGACCCATACATTTACACAAGATTATGAATTACTTCTATTTACTTTAACCAAAATTTGAATACTTGTATAAAATCTTAAATTTCTATACGAGCATTAAAAACTCCAATCTTTTTTGGGTCACTTGCCTTAAAAACTAGTTTTTTACCTAAAAGTTAAATAAATCAATGCATTCTCCATAAATATTTTACTTTATTGTAAGAATAATCACACCAAGCTATTTGGTATCTTTACATTCTTATAAAACTAACAAATTTTGAGAAAAATGTTCATACAATTATGATAGCCACGGTTTTTCATTCATGAAGGTGCGTCCTTCCCAGTATGGTGTATTTTATCAGATGATTTAAATTACAAGATAAAAATTGATGAAACAAAACTTAGAATGAGACGTCGTCATAGTTCTGAATGTGATACGAAACACAAAAAGAGAAATTGGAAAGCGGCGAACTGTGGTTGTAATACGACCGATAAGAAACGATCCGCCGCCTGAAATGGGAAAAGGATCAGGGATGGACCGTGATGGGGTATTTGTAATACATACTGCACACGGAATGACCGGCGATCAAGTTCCTTCGATTTCTGCGAGTCTTAAGAAGCTCATCTTCTCTCTCCAAGATACGACGCTCCTTTTAATCAGGAATCAGCCGAAATAAACTTTTCCGAGGCTACATGGACTGTAAACTTTCTAAGATACTGTATAATGATTTTTTCTTAATTATTTTTATAAACGTTTTTCTTTGTTATAATGTAATAATTTTCAAAGCTGCCCATTGAACCCAAAAACTATTTTAAAACAAAATTCTGAATTTTTTTTTTTGGCAGAATCTAATTTGTTTTTCAACTTGATATAATATATGTTACAGAAATCTTGAAAATAAAGCAACACTACTGTCATGTATACATTAAAAAGTTTTCGAGGTAAGGAAAAACGGAAAAGACACAAAAGTCACTCGCAAATTTGATGAAACAGTTTCGGCTTTTGTCTTCATCGATCACGTAGTCTGGAAAGAAATACAATATCTTTCGTTTACGTTGATCAACCGTTGGAGGAAAGGAATGAAAAGTAGCGGGAAACTTGAATTCGAATTTTGAACTATTATTGCTGTCATATCTGGGATTGGTAGAGGTGCCTAGAAAAAAAGTTAGCTTATTCACGTTTGTGTAAATCCAAAGAACTTTCAAACGTGCTCATAAGAGGAAATTTGAATAATAACATAGGAGTAAATTAGGAGGAAATGCCTCATATTAAATACTTAACAAAATCCATTTCATTTGACTTTTTATGATTAAATTTCATTATAAACTATATTTTCGCGCGTTTCGTCTTGACGTTCTTTACGCTGACGCAGAAATTGAATGTTCTTGATTTCCGCATCGGGTAGAAAATGAACGATACGAAATACGAGAGATGTTTTATTTTGTTACATCGCATAATTTAGTAACTTTGAAACAACTTAAGAATTTCTATATTTCTAGTAGGACAGTGACTCATTTTTGATGTATTGCATTTAGATGTATTATTGAATGCTTTAAACTCAAACGGTTGGAGCATTTCATTCAAACTGCCCCCTTTTACAAAGGGTGATAGAATATTTACTAATTTCCAGTACTGTGTGGATTTCTGAAGAAACAAGTCTTATAAAAAAACATAATTTTGTTAATGTAAATTCAAAGTAGATTTAAGATAAAAATACCTTAAAAAAGTATACATGAATATCGAGGATGAGATTTAACTCACTATTCCCTTTTTTATTTTAGGGGTTTGGATAGTCTGCGCAGTGTCCCCAAAAGCGAGATGCTGTAAGGTTAATGACAGTAAAGGCTTGCAACAACACCATATAGAAGATTGAATGTTCTATTTTTCTGGTTGTACTTTCCACTTTCAATGACTCTAATTCACGGAGAAAAAATATTGTTAATGATTTTATAATTCATCCCAGAGTAGTCGGGTAAGCATGAAAGAAGAAATGATGGATACACGAATGACGGAAACATTATTTCTCGCCAAGTAGGTTGAAGCGAAGCACACATGTTATTTTCCACGACATGTAATAACTACTGAACAGAGGCTGCGCTGTGAACGCGCAGTTTAAGTCCATTTGCCGAGCCAGAAACATGAATCTTTGTTTTTTTACTCCGAACTTGCTTTCTGAAGATCTCTTGTACTCCGCCACATTCAGCTGCCACAATTTCAAATTAAAGAGACCCTCTTTCGGCAATTCAATCTCGCCTCAAATGTTCCATTTGTGATCACATGGATCGTGTGATTTCCTACAGTCTTCATTTGTTGCGATTTAAGAGCATTTCTTGTTCGTGTAAGATCTTCATTAAACGAGGAACATTATGGAAGCTGTTTTCAGTTCGGAGTGAGGTTCTCCAAAGGAAGTAATGAAAAGAAAAAAATGACGATAAAGGAATATTTGAAACCGTCACAATAAATCAGCAAAGGTTAATTCATGAGGACATGAATAAAACTCCACAGTTTCAGCGCGAATCCTTATTCCAGTTCTGTGTACTTTGCTTTTAAAAGTTCCACATTCAAAATTTGTACTTCTAATTGTTTTTATGTAGATGATTTTATGCAAAGGAGGGTGTTTTTATGTGTAAATTTGCTTATCCAGATTCTTCTTACAACCAGTTTTCGTCATCAAATGCAACACCAATCCAAGGAAAAATTTACATTATAAAAGATGATATTTCTGTATTTAGTGATAAAAGCATAGAGTTTTTAAGCAAAAGTAATAAATCCATACTAATATCTAAATGCGTAATGCTAAAGCGTGTCTGTCTGTTTGTTACTTAATCTCGACTAAACCACAGAACCGATCGTGATGCAATTTAGCAAGGAGATAGTTTAGATGTCCAGGATGAGCATAGGCTAACTTTTACTTTTTTAATGTAAATAAAGATAAAAAATGAAGTTGAAGATAAATATCGATGAAAGTGGGGTGAAAATCGTACTTACGCTACCTAAATGGTTAGAGATAGATGACAACTATGAGTGGTAATATTGTTCGCTTCGAAGAATTCTACAAAAAAGTCCGAGACAGCATATGTCTATCTACTAAGGTTAATTTAAATTATCGAAAAAAACGTTATGAAAAATAGAACAGTTGAAATACTTCAATTTAAGAACAAAGAAAATCAATCTTCATCAAATTTAATGGGTTTTTTGTTTTGTGCATTTAACAAATATAAAAACATTTTTAAATCGTCAAGTATGGAGGAATGGTTTAGATTTTATAAGCGTTTTAATGAAATGGTGCATCCGCGCTACCGCAGTTGCATCTTTCATCGGAAGCAAAAATTCGACCTGCGATGATTCCGGTGAGTGGGTTCGTTAGTCTAAGGAATAAAAAAAATTTCGGGCAACGCCGGGTAATCAGCTAGTACTAAATGTTTTCAATCCTTCGCTTCTGTATTTTGGAAGATTGAAATATTTCAAGGTAAAGGAAAGAGTAGTTTATGTTAATGTAGTGTATGAGTGTTAGACGCCTCTTCATTCAGTACTTTGATTTTTTAAATTTAAGATAATTTTTGGAATTTTTCCCTTCTCATTATTTTTTAAAATTACCTTCTTCCACACCTGTGGAAAATTGTACAAACAATTCAGGAACAAATCAATGAAATTAGGGAATCAATTAAAAAACTCACTTGTTTCCAAAATGAAATCTGAGTGATTTCTTATCTTAATGATTATCAAAAGAAAAATTAAAGGAAAGGATAATAATAGGCTTGAAGTGTCTCCCAATTTATAACAATATTTTCATTCAGTGTTTATGATATCTCAGTCGTTTCTCAGAAAACATGTGTGTCCATGGACCTTAAGCTACATAGCGAAGAACAATTTTGTTTTGGGATTAATCATTGTTGTGTTGTTTATTCATTTTGTCCGCATTCCAAAAAAAGTTTACCATTTGAGAGGTGTTTTAATTTACGGAAGGTCTTCATAAATATGGTACGTATTCTAAAAAATAGAGAGGATTCTATATTTTAGATTTAATTTGAAGTGGGGAATTAATTAATACTCGTTTGGAAATGAATGTTTAAGATCGAAAGAGGACCTCGTAAACCAACAACGAAAACAAACAAAGCAAGAGCCGAGATATCACAGATATTCAAAACATACTATTTGGTGTCAACTCGATTTTACAACAATTACTTCTGCCTTCTGTAACCCATTTGCGCAGGAGGCCGAAAAATCGAGTGCAACGAAGAAATGCCCGCTTTGGCTTCGCGATGAAGCTTTATGACGGCTCGGGCTTTCTTCTTAAGATCGTGGTGGACTCGACGGCAGGATCCGGCGGTTCGCAGCGCAACATAGTCGCTCTGAGGACAAATCGACCGGACCACACGCCACCCGTAGGTACATCGAACTGTTTCGTCTGCATGCTTGGTCGCGTGAACATAACCCCAAAATTGCCAGAAAAGTTTCAAAGCTTTTGATTATGATTTGAATTACGTTAACTGAGATATTTTTCGCATATCGCAACTGGTGTTCGGCGTAACATAAGAAAATTGAGTGTCACCGATTCAAGACGTAACTGTCTTCTGTAATCATTTAGTACTAAAATGCGAATTTTGAAGTGTTGTTAACAAAATGCAAAAAATTAATTGCAAATTTTATGGAGCTGGCCGAATGGTTGGCTCTAACCATTAAATATTATTATTCTTGAAATTTATGAAACCAGTCTTCAAACGTTAACAGATATATCTTCATATCATTTTTATTGAAATCTTAAACAGAATTGGAAATGGACGACAAACCAGTTATAATCATTCAATTATCGTTAGTACTCATTCGCCGAGGAATACGGCAATTTCAGAATTAATTCGTGTTTACCAGAACTAGTTAATTTCATTTTGTAATAAAAGAACTGTCGTTCGGACTATAGCATGAAAGTACTATAACTGTTTAAATAATTCAATCGAAGCTCTTTAGATCAGTGAATTTTGAATTAAGATATTTGTAGACATCAAATATAATAGATAATTCTCGTATTCTATTTCTAATTCAGAGCAGACCGATAAGGAGTTAAAACTGGAATCTAATGAACAATAGTACTGCGACCTATAAAATATCTTTTAAAACATATACTTTTATTGAACTGTATGTTCGATGTCCGCAGCTATTTGTATCTATTCTATTAGTGTAATTTTCTGCATATAGTATATTGTAATTACTGCAATGCGCGTAGTAGTCGATCAGGTGGTTTTGAGAAAACAAAGGTCGCGTCATTACAAATTTACAACTCTCGAAAGAGATTTAAAAATATTTGAATGAGAAAAAGGAACTAATTTCAGGAAAGAAACAGGACAGTTGCTGGGAAACTAAAAAATATAATAATTTTCCTCATAAGAGCTCTCTTATATTTCTATTAAAAATTTATTGCAATTTTTTCCAATAAATGTTAATAATTACAATAAAATGTGTATTAATTTCATGAACATGTTTTAATTTGTCTGAACAAATTTTTTATTGATTTATTCTTTTATAAATTCAAGTTACTTTCTTTTGGAAATTACAATTGGTGAGATTTCTTTCGGATAATATGCATGTATGTTGTGAACTTGTGGGAGAAGCAGGGGCAAAAATAAATGAATCGCGTGCGTATGAGGTGCGTAAGTTGGAATGACGTCCGTTGGCTCGTTGCGCAGTGTGGGTCGGCGGGAGCTGCGTTGAAGCGGCTCTCTTGGGGCAGTGGTGTGTGCCATGGACGAGAGCAACAGCACCCACCTGTTCGGCTACCACCGCTGGTAGGCAAACGCTTTGCTTCTATGTAGGGCTTTGGCTACTCGCATGTTCGCTTATATATATAGCGTTTTTTAGTAAACGGAGAATTCTCCCAAGGAACCGTCCATGGATTACGTATCGCAAAATTTGAATATTTTCAACCCCTCTCCTTTGTAATCAAGAAATTGTTTGAATTCTCCACAAATTGCGAAATATACTAAGAAACAACCATGAAAATACATTTTTGAATAGGTTACTTTATGTATGAAATATTAATTATGGTATCATTATAAATAGTTTTACTTTTATCATTAAAATAACTTTTACGTTTTCTAATATTTTTTTTCCTTTTTTTAAATTACATAATTTAATTTTCATTATAGTATCAAAATTAACTATAGAATATCTGAGATTGAAATTGAAAGTCATGTAATGCGAAGTAAAATGTCTCGTATCCCCATGAAACAGTAATGCAGACCCCATTCACCTCCTTGATGCGTTACTAACGTTACGTAACGTCTAACTTCCACGACCATTCAGAATTTCTCTGCAGGGTAGAAATGCTTTCAATGCTTTAAGCGATAAATGAAAATACTTTAATTTCATTCATGTCTCTATTTCACTTTCCATTGATCGTCCAGATTCTTCTACACTTCTGGAGAATTTTACTCATTCAGTGTAAGATGTTAATCATAACCATATAATGATATATTTAAGTAGCCCATCTTATAAAAACATTATTTTAACTCCTCCTATGTTCCAAGACTCGTAGATATAAGTTCGGAAATGTAATAAAATGTTTTCTGGAAAATGAGGAAAAGATTCCCGGTTGGAAAGATGTTGAGGTTCACGTACATAGTTTATCCAACATTTCACAATCATCAATGACGATCACTTATTGTTTTACTCTCTCCCCCCCCCCTCTCTGGGCATTACAGTGAAGAATTTTACTTCATTTTCTGTGGGTTTGCTAAAAAACAATGAGTTTTTTTTGCTATCGATTTCACAGCACAAGATTTGAATTACTTAGGCATTGGTAAAGGTATCTAGATGTACTGAATCTTAGTCCTTCTAAATGGAATATCTATAAAGAATCATACCAATGGGTTATATCGTAACTAGGGACGTCGTGGATTAGCGTATTTTACTAGAAGAGATAATACGCTAAATCCTTCAAACAGAAATACAGTTATCATTTCCAAATTCTCCTTATTTCTCCATTCCCGGGAAATTCCTGTAGGGAAAATGGAGGTTGAGGAAAATCGACTCTACACTAAATTATCAATCTGACAAATATAAAAACACAAGTTACGTGAATAGTTAATTTAATTAAATTACTGCATTTAATTTAAATAGAATGTGCGGGACAAAGAAATATATTTATTGGCATCTACTTGTTCAATTTCTATTGAGTGGAAGAATTCCTGAAAACCCGAACATTCTGAACCCGTCACAATCTTATTTATGAAAGATATGAATGCATTATCAGTCGACCAATAAAATTATGACACTTTCAATTCTCATGTGAGAAATATTACCATGAGCATTTTTATCAACTTTCTTGGGATCATGAAAAAAATTGTGCGCAGTTTTTCGTTACTTATTCGTAGATTTAATTATTTAGACATTGTTTGTGGTCATTAAGAATTAGTGAGTAGCCTACGGTGTCTCACTTATTGGACAAAACATGTATCTACAAATGACCCGGGAACGCTATGCAATATTTAAATTAAATATATTTTTATGAAACTTGGAATATTTCAGTTTGATAAATTGGATGAAGAATGTGAATGATTACAGTTTAATACTCACCAGTAGAATTCACTCGCTTATGCACAAATGATTGCAAATTGTATCGTATACCGACATGACGACAGCGTATTTTCATGCCTGTACTGGTTGTACTCATGTAGAAGAAAAATTAATGTGAAACAAAATCTATTCTTTTTATTACTTCACTACGATACTCTTCTTTTGTTCTAAACATGAGGTATGCTCTCGCGGCATATAGTGCCAATGCCTGATAGGTCACTTTCACTTTGGAAAGCTGTACCGTTCACGTTTTGAACAACTTAAGGTATAGATTAATGCCTGTCCACACCCCGCTGTGTTTCCGGAGACACTATGTATTGCTAAAAAAATAATATACTTACAGTGCAACTAAAGTCGTATTCATTTACTGTCAGTTATCATCATCTCCGTCCTGAAATTACATTCCAATTAATTTCTAAAATATTAAGACTTGGGCATCTGCGGTGCAGATTACACTTCCAGCAGTTTGGATATTATCAATACCGTGTACCCATAAAAATTTACTCATCGGTAAATTTTCCATCACCGCTGTCCGAGATAACTAAATAGTTCATTTCTCAGCTTTTCTACAAATGTTCCCTTCGTACAGGTAGTATGATTTTTCTGAAATGAGATTTCTCTTAATTGATTTCTGAAGTTCGACCATTCTTTTACTCATTGGTCTATTTTTGACCTAGTCTACATAGTTGCCTATCCTCAACTCAGTCCTCGTCTTCTCTGTAAAAAGTTAACAAGATTTTACTATAAAAGTTAACATTTTATATTTGTCCAATTATTAATGCAATAACCCCATGATTGTGAAGTAATAGTTATAAACTATGGTAATCGTTATAACATTCCAATGCTTAAAAATTGCGTTATTAAATACCATAAACCATATATAAATATGAAAAGGAATATTTTTTCACCTTTTTAAGATATGATAAATTAACAATTAGCACGTTCTTAAAAATCATACGTTCTTTAGGCTCTAAATTCGCCCAATCTAAGCCATTTTAGTGGTTGGGAGTCATATTTCTTATTGCAAGCATTTTGTGACCAGTGAGACCGGTGCCGTTTGTATAACAAGTTCTGCCCCCATGTAAGACATCCTAGGACCCTTACGAGAAACTAATAAGTACAACCAATAAGTTCTCCCGCGCAACGCTAGGTTCATTGGGCTTACCTATTTAAAAAAATCTTCTTGTGTCTTTTCTCACTTTTCACTTTTTCTTGCTTTGCAATGTAGTGTTGCTTGAGTTAACGCTCTTCTACGCTTGTTTCTTATAAGCTATTTTTGTGAATTAGTATTCTCATCTTCCATTAAGGCTTCTTTCAGGAAGGAAGGTATGAACACTTTCTTGCTTTGTATGTATCAGTCCTTTTGCGTAATACGATTTAGTTCGACCAGATTCCCGTAAATCATTTGCTTTGGCGATGAAAATAAACCTGGTGTATTCAATAAATGGTGACAACATAACTCTACACTTAAATGTGTTATATAAATAATATTATACTTTTAAGTGGGAGAAGTATAATGCTGTTTTTACTTTCTTTTAGCGAGTCATAAATGGAAGATGTTTTCATCGCAGTTTCCAACATTCAGGGTATATTAATCTTACTTTCCTGTTTAAATTTTTTTATCTATATGAACGAAATCGTCATTAGTATCTCTTATGTGACCTGAATATCCAAGTGCGTGATAGTCTTTCGTTGTGCAGATGACGTGGTGTGAGCACGAGGGACAAACACGGACTAAACTATAGGAATGAAGGAATCTGGCCGAACTATTGAAGATACAGCTTCAACTTGGCAAGACGCTTCGTGATTTCTTTTTCCTTCGATGGTAAGCTATGTCTTTCTGGGCGAGAATTCTTCGATGAATTTCACCCTTTTTCTAACTATAGTGTTTCGATAAATTAAATGGAAATTGGCATAGTAAACCTTATAATACAGAAAATATATTAATATTCAGCCCCCTCGGTAGCTCGAGGAGTGCGTTCGCGTAGAAACCCCTGAAAATAGTAAGCTTTTCAGTTCAATGGGTCGGTTCGTATAGCAGAGATGGAAAAGAGAACCCTCTGCGATTTACCACCACAGGTGTAATACTTGGATACGGCAATCCAGATTATATTCTAAGTATTTCACAACGTGTCTTGTGAGTAAACCCACGTAGAATTTGGCCACACTAGAGGTCGTTACCGTGATCCTTAGTTGGCCGAAACGAGAAATACATATCGAAATCGGTATGTATCTATGGTCCGAATAAAACAGGAATAGTCTTGTGCGGAAATGTCTTGTTGGTTGATTAGAGGGGTTCGTCATTGCCTGGACGAATGACTGGAGCAAACGTTAAACATAAGCGTTGCCAGTGACAGTGCCAGGAAACTCGGGAGATGACGGAGAACGCACGAACTATAAACAATTCTACTCTGCCATTCCAACCCTATTCCTGTTTGGATCGTAGTTTGGCCTAGTTGGGTTAGCTTTACAGTTAGTTTTCCCTTGAATGTTAGCAAGTAATGGGAGTAAATACGCCAATACCATGCTACTACACTTATTGTAAAAGTAATACAACTGTTGGGAGGGTTGAGGGAAGTGGAAAATTACCTACTTATTGCACAGATTACGATGACATTCAAATTCAAATATTACTGCACGAAACGTTTTGAGAAAATTACATTATTCCGGTAGAAGACCGAATAAAAAAATAAGCATGTTTTTTTTAATACTATTGGCCAAAAATCTACAAAAGTTGATTAAGTAGAATTCCGCTGTATATTCAAATATTCTCATGAATTTTGATTGAATTTCTTTTTAACCGTTTCGTAACACGCTCCCAGTAAATTTTGCTTAATTCAACGCGCAACGTGTTCTCGGTATAAGAAACTCAAATGAGGATATTTAGCCTTCGGAATTAAATAATGTGTGCTCGTTGTGTAGGCGGCAAGCTGCCACCGAGGATGTGGGAGAGCCGCCTCATGCGCCATGGCCTCCCCCGCCACTGCCCTCCCCACTGCTGCCTCCTCGCGACCCTTTCTGCGCCGGTGGGGATGCTGTTGGTCAAGGAGAGAGTGGCGGAGAAAGCGGCGACGACGACGGTGGCGGAGGAGGAAGCGGTCGCGGCTATAGCTGCTTCCAGGAGGGGCACATCGCCGTCGTCGCCGGTCCCAGTCGTTCTGAGCACTCGAGTGATGCGGAACCCGCGCGTGTGCACGCCCGCCCTCTCGCGCGCAAATATGCGTGGATGCCGCCCTCTCAGCGCTCCGCCTCCCATACCGTCCCGTCAGCCTTCCTTATCGCCGCTGCGCGCGTCGAAGAGATGTGTCCCGCAGGTATGGGATGCAATTCGGTGCACTAGCATTCTAACGAAGTACAGTACAATGTTTTTATGGTGAAATGACGTTAGCAGCTCTTCGCGTGTAGGAGATGGAGGAAAGAAGATGGGAAATGGCCACTCCGAGAAACTATGGATGTGAATACTCCAGTGGTGTCTTTGTTGCGTTCTGCGATTACACCATGGTACTGCCATTTCCCTACTTCTCCCAAACTCAAAACTGAGATTAGTGTTCAGGAACATGTTATGAGGGTAAATTCTAACATTTTTTTCTTCTTGATTTTTTCTCTTTCACAGAAACTCTTTGTGAATCATCATCTTTTCTATATTCTGAATATATTCTGAAAAACTTTTCCTTAGACTAATTCATTTCTCATATTAAATTCTCAATACGTAGGAATATGCCTAAATACTGGTTATAGACTGAAACTTTCTACACTCCACGTAGGGTAAATAGAATATTATATTACTTGTGTCGTCTCGTTCTTCAGTGCATATGAAATACATGATTCTGCTTATCGCATTCCGTGTAAATATTCATCATGCCCTTGAGGCCGCGTAGCCAGTTAGCAAGTGACTTAATGCAGAATATAACGATAAATTATGACGGCGGCTTCCATGAGCTGTAATGCACTGGGCTGTCCGGTTGGTGCCACGTCGGGAAATTGAAGCATGACGTTTCGGCTGTCATGCTGCAGCCTTCTTCACAAGTGACTTCTCCGGTGATTGGGAGAGTAATGACCACCGGCGCACCATGATGCAGCTGAAACGTCAAGCGATATCTCTGAGACATAGCACCAACCGGACAACCAAGCACCAGAGCGTATCGTTGTTGGGCAGGAGGAGCAACGCGGCGGACGACGTCGGAAGTTGCGACACAGACTTCGCCGCAGGAGATCGACATGGGGTTGGAAGCGAAGACGGAGACGGTCAAAGGCGGCAGTGGCGACGGTTCGGGGGCTAGGACTGGGAAGGCGACTACGACAACACCCCGGGGGCGAAGGACTTTACGTCTGCCATCGCTGCTTGTGGCGTGTTTCCGGTGCGGCGCGGTGGGTCCAGCGCCCGTCTCGCCACCGGACAGTGTCACGCCGCCGTCCAAGGTTTCGCCCCCGGCTCCCCCATCTCCGCCTCCGGCCCCGTCTTGCCCTGCCCCTTTGCTGTCGCCCGGCGATGCCCTGGAGTCTGTTCCAAAGGTGCGCTCTTTCGCTTGCGTAGGGTAAGTACTTGGATGCACGTGAGTTGGAGGATGAAAGAGCGGCTTGGAGCAACGATTTAATACTACAGAATTCAAGCGGCATCGCGGAGGAATTGGAAAAGGATTCATTATAACAAGAGGATGGATGGACTGACAAAAGAGTGAAGGTTTTCTTATGACTGAACTTGTCTGTACTAAAGAAATCCCTATTATTGATATTCCTCTGGAGGCTTTCAGAAGTCGGTTTTTAAGGAGGAGTATGTGACCAAATTTATATTTGTTATTCGTGATTAAAATTGCTCACATTTATTTCTTTTTTATTTGTTTTTATTTTATATCTTTCGTTACCACATTGTTGTGGAGCAGAAGTGGCTCAGTGGGTAAACTGCTGACCTGTTTGCTGGGTAGCAAAGGTTTGATTCCGATGAGCTTCCAAGCGGCCACTGATATACCAGTTTCACCAAACTGTCATTGGTGACCATTTGCTCTCGTGGACACCTGCGACAGTTTGTACCTAAAATGTGGCCCCAATGATTTACCCTATATGTTCAGTTCCCAGTCTCACTCAACCAGATGTAAAAAGAATAGGTAACCAAGTGGCTAAATCTACCATCAATATTTCCAAGGTCAAGAAGCCTCGATGTTCTAAATGCAAACTCTGAAGGTTCTTGTCAGGATTGATGATGGGTCAAATTGATATTAATAGTTGTTTTCAAAGAATAAGCATTCCCAATTCTCTATACCCATGTGTCCGATTTTTATTTGAAGGACGCTGTAGTCGCGAGAGGTAGCCAATGGAAGTGGACCACTTCTCCCATGTTCAATGGGCGTGATGTCGTAGATATCTCCACTGGTGGCGGCTGGCGATCACCAAACCCCCATCTCCAACCGGGAGATCAGGAGGGCGGCGGCGCAGGCGATGGTGGAAGCCGCGGCGGCAACCGCCAGAGCGTCCAAGGTGGAGTACAACTCCGCCGCGCACTGGGCGCAGTTCTTGGACGAGTTGCTGGTGGAGGAGGAGTTCGAGCGCGAGACGGCGGCGCAGAACCGCTGCTGGAACTGCTTGCGAGGCTTGGCAGTGCGCTCGCCGCCATCCACTCCCCGACCAACCTCCCCGGCGTCGTTACCTCGAACCCCGCCGAAGCAGCAGCCACCACCGACGTCCACGACGACCGAAGCGACGACGACGCATGCAACAAGAAGGCGCCCACCCTCCCTCCGACGGCGATGCCAATGCAAGCACATGGGACTTCCGTGCCCGCACGCGCAAGGCACAGCGGCGTACCCGCCGTATCCACCACGCCGCCCATCGCCCCCACGTATCCACATGGTGTAGAAGAACAACGCCGCCATCGCTCCAGCTGCGACCTTTTCTTGTAGATATCTTTGTTCTTGTTGTTATAGCCATAGAATGTAGTTTTCTTGTTATTGGAATAGAAACAAATGTTTTGATTTTTTGTAGCAAAGTGTTTTATTGGTTTGACCAATGAGGTAACAATTTGAGTTTCGATGAACTGATAAGTTGGTGGGCAAAATTTGACTGTTTTATAGGGGACTCTTACAAGTTTAAAAAGAAATAACTCTTACTTCTTTTTATAAGTATACAATATGCTAGTATATTATGTAAATTAATAATCTATTTTCCTTTATTCATTCTCTTAAGTTCTAATTATTTGTAAATGATTACAAGAAAATTACAGAATTTACTCACACACATTCATCAAATAATAATTATGTGGTCTCGTCTTGAAACGTCGACATATGTGGGACACAATTATTGAGGTGGGAGGGCTACGTTCAATATTTATGTAAATAAAACAAGCCCAATTTTAGGTCGAGATTAATATGTTTACAAAATAATTATAATTATACAAGATGCACGATGTTTGTACGTAAAATTGTATTAATGTCTCGTAAGCAATCAGGTAAAAGAGAGAGAAAATCGATTGACTAATAAGTCCCTTTATAATTCCTGATACTCATGGATTAATCAGACTTTGTTTATTATACGTGCAATACACATATATTTATTCATCCTTATTTATGACTCTTTGTGGAGCAACAAACAATATAATGTTCCGTATTTCCTTTTTCCTCGCCATTTCAGACAGCCTGGAGGTGCTTGACTGTCGGGGAAGAAGTACCTCGGCGATATTTTATTGAATGTAATATGATGTAATAAAATTTTGAATAAAAAAAATAGTGTTGATGTAAACCAAAGAGTATGTCTCTACTCATGTGTTGCACATAGCATTTTCTTTTTCGTTTTCCATTTTCAAATAATAGAATTGTATTCATAATAAATACCAACAAGGTAATAATAAATTTATATAATATATCTGAATACTAATAAATATATAGTTAAAAAAAACAGTACAAACTGCGTATGACCACGTGCAGGACAATAAACTAATTTACTCTCCGGAAACAAGCAAGCGACCATCCCATCAATAACAATCAAGGGCCCTAAGGCAGAGGCGGATTCAAAAATCTCAGCAAAAATTCGTAGATAAGATGAAAAGTTAGCAACGAGTTATAATTATAATAGAATGTCAATATGTTTGTAAATTAACACAAAAAATTTACATGTACAAATTATTATCGAACTATAGATTATTCTGAGTATAGTGTTTAAAAATCATAAGAATTGAAATAACACTAAATTCACGATTTATT